>JAVQJG010143027.1:0-10412 GCA_036024015.1 Craterocephalus amniculus
ATTGTATATTTTTTTAAACTTAGAAATGAAAAAAGATCAAATTGTTTCCTATCATAGCTGTTTATGAAAAATTATAAGCTGTCTTTTTCAAAAGTTCATGTAACATTTGCAGCTCTTAGCTCTTTGGTTTGTAAAAGTTGCATCCTCCCGTCATACGCCAGTGATGGAACAGCTCAGCACAGGCTGCAGCTGCAACAAACACGGGGGGTGGTTTCACACTTCTGTAACCAGCACACAGCCAGAGTGCAGCTGCCACATGTCTTTTGTATCACCTGCCTCACGTGTAGGAGGTTAGCCCCGCCTCCTGGGTGGATCCTGAATTGTCCTTCACTGGCATAAAACCTTCATGCTAGACAGAATCATCCCACTCAATGAAAGGAGTTGTCATAGTGATGGAGAAGCTAGAGCAACGTTTTGTCACTGCACATCATCTTCACATTCAATGCACACTGTGCTGAGGAATATTCAACTAAATGTGAAATAATATACATATTGCTACATCATGGAAAATGATTTAAAATTACCTCCAAAGGCAAACTTCCAAAACATCATATTAACTGCAATGGTATTATTAAACTTCTGAATTCAGGTGAGAGAGGGAAAAATAATTACTGCATGAAAAATATTAGTTTTTTCTGTTAAAAAGAGCTAATTGCTTTTATTACGCTTCAGTTTGTAATGTAGCTATATACTGTATGTGCTGCTCTGTTTTTTTAAACTGTGGTATACACTTAATATGTAAGCATTAGACTGTCATTGCATAGTTCTTTTTTTTATCTCACCATACCATCAGTAAGGATGTCATAAGAATTTCAGCTCTTAAGACAACTAAATCTATGATCTTTATTTGTCTAGAAGATTCATGAAATTCATACAGAAGGCCAAGCTTTGATTTAATATTTACATTAAAATATCAGTAAAAATAATCCACATTGCTTTTTATTGAAGTTTAATGTTTTATTGCTGTAGTCATCTGATTATTGATTGTTTTTTTTTTTTTCTTGAAAGGAAAGTTTAAGTATTGTGATTTTTCTAAAGTGCAGCATGAAATACACAAAACAAACTCAAGAGAAAAAGTAACATAACCCCAATAAATGAATCACTTTTAGTTTCATGGCGTTGACATGCTGATTCGGAGCCAATCAGCAGCCAGGAAGAAAGTGGTCAATAGGCAAGGCAAGGCAAGTTTATTTATATAGCACTTTTCAGGTTCAAGACAATTCAAAGTGCTTTACATAAAACATTAAAAGCATAAGAATTACAACAAAATCTAAAATAAAAATACACATCATGATCTAACAACTACGAAATGCTGCCATCTGGTGGCTAGTTAATCTTCAACATTACAGCGATTCTGTTTAGCTTTGTGAAAAATAAACTAACATCTCATCTTCCATCTTTATTACTGTAAAGTATGTTTCTAACTTAATTTATTAACTAATCATTAACTAATAACATGCTGCTTTATACAATTTTATAAGAAGTCATTCATTTAAGTTAGTCCCTCATTCAATGACTTGTTTCATTGCTGTTTAAAATAAACATTTCATGTTTCCATGTATGCTTGTGTAGTTTTCTTTTTCTGAGGCCACCAAGGATGGGCATCATGTTAACTACACCAAGAAAATAGAAGACCTATGTAGGCTACAACAGAATGAGCTGACTGTTGTTTTAACAAAACTATAAATTTGAAATCTGTATACTATTGGATCTAATGGAAAAGTGTGTCTGAACTTTTGAATGGTAGGTTACTGTATTTTGCAATACAGAGGTCCCACCGGGAGGAGACCTCGGGGTAGGCCCAGGACAAGCTGGCGGGATTATATATCTCGGCTGGCCTGGGAACGCCTCGGGATCCCCCCGGATGAGTTGGCGGATGTGGCCGGTGAGAGGGAAGTCTGGGCTCCCCTGCTCAAGCTGCTGCCCCCGCGACCGGATAAGCGGAAGACGACGGTACGGTACGGTACGATCTTCCATCTGCTTGCAACTCATTACTGCATCTCGGAGTAGGATGCTGTTGCATTTCGTTTGCCTGTGTTGTTCGCCTGAATCGTAGACAAAGAACATAGTTACAAGGAGCGGCGCCCTTGTGAGAAAGTGTTTCCCGAACAGTAATCCTATTTTAATCCGCCTCCAGAGGTTATGTGTCCTGGATTATCAAATACTGTATATGGAATGCTGCGAGGGAAGGAGGCCCGGCACTTTGAATTAGAGGCGGTTCAAAGAGATGTAAAACTACGCCGAGGGTTGTTATTCAGAGTGGGGAACGAGTGTGTTTGCAGCCACGAAGGATGCATATGTGATGAATTTCTCTCAGTGGGTAATTCTTTGTTTTTAGGCCTGACACAATAAATTTTGCAATGCGATTAATTGTTTCAGAAATATATTAATATTGTCATTTTGAGACCATTTTCCACTAATATAATGATAATGCCATAATAATGAAAGTACACCCTTTCAGAGATCAATAAACTTTCATTTATATCAAGAGATGTTAAATTACTTAACAAAAGCAATAAATAGAAGCGACTCAAAGCTTAATTTGTAAAGAAAAAAAACAAAACAAACACAACCAAAAACAATAAATATGACAGATGTCGCCCATGTTGATCTGACCAGCCAATCAGCTGCATCCTTAATGAGATGAGGTAGACTAGTTCACTGGGCATTGGTTTAATAAAGATGTAAATGAAGGTTTGTTATTTTGTCTACTCCTGGTTTTTCAATCACTTTGACCTCCTCCTGGTTGGTATTTTAGAATCAGATCAGCAGAACTGGGTCTCAGCTGATGAGCTGCAGGCTGCAACTGCATATGCAAGTGAAATAATCCATTGAGTGGAGGAGAATTATCAAATATTAAATCTTACAGAAGTCAAAACAGTTTTTGACTATTTTAGTCATTCACAAATTGAACTGAAATGAATTGGTCTATTTGCTGTTTTTGTAATGTAGACGTTTTATCAAAATAAGAGGTCAGTTCTGACTGTTGGATGATGCTTCCCTTTATTTAACCTCTGTGTCGATGCAATCATTCAGGAACAGAAAGTGAATCCAGATCCATCCAGCTCAGATTTGAGCTTTTCTTTCATTTTTCCTCTGCTTTATTTATTTTCTAAATTTTTTTTTTTTTACAAAAGCCAGAAACACAAACGTTGCGGCTGTTTTCTCTTGAAAATGTCAGACCTTTTTCCTTCATTCACTCGGCTGTAAACAAGCTTGTTTTTCCATTCACATGCAAATCTAACATTTCTCAGACAGTCACCGGAGCTTTGGAGCGTTTCAGTGTCACCAACCCGTTTTCAGTAAACACACAGCAGACCTGTGCACACACACACCGGCATGTTTCATGTACTACACATCACATACTGATGATGCATTTGAACGGTCCAGCAGAAGCCAGAAGCTTGGAAACAGCAGAGGGAAGTTTAATGCTGGAACTCCTGTTTTGTAGCAGCACAGCAGGTTTTCAGTTTCTGATCATCTGGGGAAGCGAGGAGGGAAAAAAGAGCAAAGAGGTCAGGAGTGATCGAAATTTTGATTTGGAACATCTGAGAGGCTGGACTTCTCTTTTGCAAGGCTACCTTCTTTTCAACTCTTCAGAGTTTTAACACCTGATTGCAGCTTGTTTCTGTAGTCACGCGTGAATGCACAGCTCCACGGTGAGATGATGGAACAGATGACAGAATATGTGGATCTGATCTGAAATCATCAACGTGTGTGTTCATGTGGCGTGATGTGTTGACGAGGCGTCACATCCGCGAGCATCTTTTGAATCTGGTTAGCTTCAGTAGCGTAACCACTGCGCAGAGTATTCCTCAGCTCTGTCACTGCCGTGCCAAGACGGTGACGAGGAGCAGATTCCTGAAGCCCAACGCTGAAATTAGATCAGGCCAATCTGGAGTGAGCGTTTAGAGGCTCGCACAAATGGATGTAAAGAGGAAAAAGGGGATTTAACGCTGGCAGGGAATCATCAGATTGTGGGAATGATTAGTTGTCATGGTTAAGGGACAACGTTTGATGTGATTGGGCGGATTTATGCGGTTTAGGGATCTGGAGGGTTGACACAGAGCAGGAGAAAAAAAAGAAAGACGATCGCTCTTTTTTGGCACGATGGCACAGCGACGTCTCACATCTGTTCTGTCAGACTGAGATTGCTGACAAACATTTTCCTTCCACCTCCCAGTTTACATTCACTCACGCTGAAGACAAATCTGCATGCAGAAGGCGAGCATGAGGGCAAAGGTTAAAAACGACTGACGATGGACATTGCAGCTTCTTGTCCCATTTTCTCCCCCAGTTTTACTTGTGCAGTATCCAACAAGCTCTCTCTGTGTCTCTGACTTCCTGTTTCCTGTTTCCTGCCGCAGAGGAAGGCGAGTACTTCCTGAAGGTGTTGATTCCCAGCTATGCTGCGGGTTCAATCATCGGGAAGGGAGGTCAGACCATCGTCCAGCTGCAGAAAGAGACTGGAGCCACCATCAAGCTGTCCAAATCCAAAGACTTCTATCCCGGTAAGACACCGTCACCTGATGCTGGGAGGGTGGGATGAATCCGGGGGGGAGGGAGGGATGCATAGGGGGATGCATCCATCCATCCATCCATCCATCCATCCATCCATCCATCCATCCATCCATCCATCCATCCATCCATCCATCCATCCATAATTTAACAAAAAAAATATTATAATTGTATAAAACTTCTGAGGCTTTGAATATAATCCCAGTTAATATAAGATACCAAGTAGAAAGTAAAATTTTAAAATGCGGCTTAAACAGAAATTATAGTCCCATATAACTTGGTCAATGTAATTTGACTGCTATTATTTATCACTAATTAATTCACATGTAATTTGAATGTTCTGTGGTTTTTATTTTAAATTCTGTATTTGCAACTAAATTGTTTATTGTTTGTTTATTTATACATAAAGTGACCTAACTTATCTGCTCATCATAGAAATATTTCATTCATTTGTTTTGTGTTTTCTGTTTTATTATATTCTACAATTTTAAGGTTTGTATGTTTTTTGTTGAATTATTTTGAGGACCCCAGGAAAACTAGTGGCCTCTGTGTAGAAGTTATCAAATAAAGAAAAGAATCCTAGAGTGCAGGCTTTGTGAATTTCTGATCACCCAAAAACACTTTTACTGTGGAGCTTTTAGCTTTAAGGTGGTTTTGAATGATACAGCCATTGTTACTTGTCATGAACCTGAATGAAATAAAAGTTTTATCGGTTAGTCATGTTGACTTAATGAAAACCTCATATTTGTCACGATATATTTTCCTTTCTGTCCCTCAGCTGTTACTCTTTTTTTCTTTGTTGTTGTTGTGTATGTAAAGCCATTTTCAATGGGCTCTTGTTCCGGTAATGGACAAGGACATGCAGAAAAGTTTGCTTAAAGTTCCAAGTGTTATTGAGTGAAAAACGTACACATGGTGCTGGAGATGGAAAGGCAGGTGCACTACAGTACATAATAACACTGCATCAGTGTGAGAGTGTGTGAATGGATGGATAAGTGCAAAAGTCAAAAGCAATCAGTTCAACATTTCTACAGTGCAAATGAAGAAATACATTTGAGGAAACTGTTCAAGAAGAGCTTTAATTGTCAACTGTAGATACTTCTTGCAAACAACTTTCCTCTAGAAATTATTTTCCTAAAGAGCTAATTTGCTTTCCCTTTTAAACTGTGGTGGCAGCACTTTGTTACTGTCTTCTACTCGGAATCAGTAGCCTTCATGTACTTCAGTTAAAATACCATGCTTTAGTTATAAGATACAGTAAGTATTATAAGATAAGTCTTTATTTTTTGTTATCATTTTAATAAGCATTTTTGATGCCTTGTAACAAAATCTACAACTCTCAGGGTTATTTCCCAATTGCCATGGGAGCATTTATAAGAAAAAGCACTTAACCGTTTTTGCAGAGTAAGTTGTAGCTACTTTGTTTTGTTGCAACAAGTTGGCATGTTTAAACTTTTCAATGGTAGGGCCAAGAAATAATTCTGTTCAAAACCACTAATGTCTGTTACACAATAATTATCCTAAATATTTTGAAATTTACGTATATCAAGAGTTGTAACCTTAAGGTTTTGATATGGCACCATCAGTCCATTGGCTAAAACAATATATAACTGAAAGTGCGAACAGCCATCCAGGCAAGATGTCCTTACAGAACGAGAGGCCTTTGGAGGAATGGGTAAATATTTCCTAAACAAGAACTGACAGACTCTTATCAGGAAACAAACAGGGTTTACGAGCTGTGATAGTTTATGTGGCCTGCTCCAAAGTGGGCGGTACAAAGAACTGATCAAGCTTTTGTTTTAGCCTATCCTTCTTTATTTTGACTATGGGCCAAGACTTTATGCAACACTACAAATCAGGGCATCAACCTTGACGTTACTGTGCCTATAAAACCCAATTTCACTGGAAGACTCATTGAAATAAACCTGCACATTTACAACTTCGTGCTCTCTGTTTCTATGTTCGCATCTTCATAATGAAAAAAGCACTACTGCACGAAGTGTGGAGCTCACTAGATTGAAATGACACCTCCTGTGAATATGCCTGAATTTTCCAGAGAATGTTGCTGCAACCTCAAACAGTTTGCTCGCAGAATAACCTAGATCAGTTCCCTCTGTCCCACTTACTTATTTTTTCATACACTCGTGCTTTTGCCTCTTCTGTCAAATTATGACAAAACCCAGCCATATTGTACATATGCTGATATATTCATTAATGTGTCTCGGTAATCTAGCAGCATGACAGAGGGCAGGGAGATAATTGCCCGAGCCACAAAGCTTAAGGTTTCTACTTGAACAAACACCTATCACCAACCGTTTTTTTTATCAGCATTTCTAATTATGGGCTGTCATGTTATGATGTGTAAACAAACAAAAGCGTGTGAGACTGCTGAAACAAAACTGCTGTTATAGATGCTGCATTTCATATTACATTTATTTATACTGGCATCACAACTACAATTAAAACACTCTGAACTTTAATAAATATAGAAGTGATGCAAAAATTGTAAGAACATTGTCTTGTTAATCATGGTCTCTTCCCTAATGTCAGAGCGAAATGCCTTAGAAAACACGGAGCATTTTCCTGGCAGAGGAGGATATATGTAGGTTACAGCACACACAACCATTTTATTTTGCTCTAAAGCTTCATAATTAATTAAATGTTTACTTACTTCTTTAAAGTGACAGATGTTATTTTCGCTGTACTTTGTTTGCTGTAAAATGTAACCCAAGCTCTTTCTTGGTTTCACATCATCAAGTGGGGTGATTCTCCCCTGCAGCCACAGCACATAGTATGGAGTGTGTGTTTACGAGCCCAAAGTTGTAAACAAACTAAGCAGCTCGCTACATCAGCTAGTGCCGGCTGCCAAAAAGCGTTAATTCCATGAGAAACCCCACTGTGATGCAACATTAATTCATTTGAATTTAACAATGGAGATGCACATTAGCACACATTCTGACATCCCCTCACGAGGCTGGAGACCTTCTGTTGCTATGTGGAATGAATGTGCTGTGTTAATTCCTAGGCTATGCAGTTACCCTGCGCTTCACAGTCATAGCACATTGGTAGGTTAATCCATTACATGCCAAACTAATCATCTTTAATCCCATACAGCTTATCTGCACAGTATTCCTGTTTTATGTGTTTAAATTGCTGTTATCATCTTTCCCTTTGTTCATTCAGTCTTTCAATTGCTCTGTCTTTTGTATTTATTTTTCTAACCATGACTCAGTAATTTGCGTGCGTTGCTCCTTTCACCAGATGTGGTCTAGACATTTCATTCACATGGGGGTATATGACTTTCAGTCTCTCTACATGTGAAGTGCAATTTTGCAATCATTCCCGCACAAACACATAGAAAACAGGATCAGTTGACAGAATTTTGTATTAAGTGGTGGGATAGCTCAAAGTCACTCCGTTAAATTTGACTTCATCCTTGTCTCTGTCTTTGTCAGATGTTGAGAATTCATGTTCATCATCACTATCTTTCTTATTTTTCTGTATGCCGTGATGCTTCATTAGAAGGAAAAATGGTGTTCCTGGTGCTTTATTATATGTAACTTTGATTATCTTCACAACCTCTGCCGGGTTAATTTTTGGAACGTCCACACTCCGATCAGCCAGCAATAGTGTTCCCCTAGTGATCCGGAGTCAAATTATGAAAGTTAAACCCCTTAGCCAAGAAAAAGCTTCACACAAAAGCTAAAAAAAAAATAGCCACTATCGCTAACTAAGCTAGCCGGATGTGAAATCGGGTATAGTTCCTTTAACTTAATATATTAGGGGGTTGCAACATTCATCCTGTCCAAATGTGTATTAACAATGCACTTAGTAGAACAAGCCAAACCTTTTCAATAACATGTTCCCCTCCTCACCCCCTTAACCTCGTCTATTGGTTAATATTGGTCAACTGCTGTCGCCACCACATAGTTTGTACACTGCTTTCTACATTTGATTCATTTGGAAGAAATTCGAGCCAAAGTTATTTAAGCTAATGAGAGCTCCCTTCTTTGATGCACAGAAGAGATCGGATGTGCATTCACATCTTCCAAAATTATAGTTCAGGGCATATAAACTAAAATTAGGTTTAGAGGGGCAGGTGTCACTGTATCCTGTTACAGGAGAGTCACAAAAAATTTTGTGAAGTCTTTCAGTGCCATTTTGATAGCTGTTACTTCCCTAAATTAAATTGCTGGCAAGTTCTAAAATTAGGAGATCAATAGGGAATTGTTTTTTAAATAAAAAGGATGAGTAAATAAGCAACCACAAGCTATTTACTAATGCTAGTCCAAACAACTTATAGTTTCCTTTGAAAAATGTACAACTTCTAGTGAACAACTTAGTTCATAATGTAAAAATGGTATCCATGAGGTAGAAGTTGCACTGTAAAAACAAACACATCTCAGACATAATGAAGATTGTTTTCCATCTCTTATAGAGTACTTTTGATTTTTAATCATAATGATGTTAGTTTTTTTGCCTTAATTTCATTCTGTATTTTAATTTTAATTGTGGGTCTGTTTGCTCTCAGGCACAGCACTGACTGCCGTTTATTTCATTATAACACTGCATATTTAGTTTTATCCATGTTGTGGATCTCATGTTAAGAAACTGTAAATACATTAGACTTTTGTTGCTGTGCTGTGGCTGGTGGGATCCTCCATTCACCGGGGTGGTTACGATACTGGGTGTGCAGTTTGGATGGTGATATTCTTTTGTTGTATTAGTGTGACAATTTGTTTAAAGGAGCTATACCTGATATTATTTTAATCTTTCCAAGAAAAAGGTTTCTACAAGGTATATTGTGTGGTAAAAAGGAAGTCGGACTTACCCCTTTTAAGTCCATAAAAATGAATGACTCATTGATTGCGCATGTGTACGAGACCAGGCCATTTTAGTCCTGGACTCGTAGATATGTACAATCAATGAGTCATTAATTTTTATGGACTTACCCCTTTTACCACACAATGTACCGCGTAGAAACCATTTTTTCTTAGAAATATTGAAATAATATCAGGTTTAGCTCCTTAAAGTGTGATTATTTGTGACTTCTTTTTTTACTGTTAGAACATCCCCAGTTCCTTCCCGGTGAGTGGTCTCTTAGCATGACTGTCTATCATCTTGGTCTTTCTCATCTCTTTTTTTTAGTTTTAACTTTCTAAAATAAATGGCCAGTGTAAGACCCACACTGACTATTGTGGCCTCTTCACTGAAGCGCCTGTGTCTTCTCCATAAAGGTTACACATGCAAAGTCAAAATGAAAATTTCTTGTTCAGTAAAACATCCAAGGGGCTAAAAGGTATATTTCAGTGGAAGCACAGCTTCACCATAGGTATTTGTACAGAACAAACTCACTTTTGGACCTTGATACAAGGGACCACTTGAAAAAGTCCTTTCCACAAACCTTTGTAGTCTTTCCTTTTATATATTTAAAGTAGTTTTGAATTTTTTTATAAGATGTGTGATGCTTCAGTTTATCTGTATGTTCAGGACTTAGCGATGATATGTAAGAACTAATTACTTTTCAATAAGAATGAACAAAAACTGCAATGTTGACCCGGTCAAAGAAAGAGCAGAGCTCTCTGTGCCGCAAGAAATCTCTGTCACGGAAAGACCAAACCTGAACTGCTAAACATAGAGACTGTCATACATATCACACGCACTTACACTAATGCATTAACCATGTTCTTTGTATCTGAAGGTAATTCCTGAATATTTAAACCCAAAATAGCTAACAGATAAAAGCATTTCCACTGAAAGGCCCTCCTCAGTGACAAACTTTGGAGCATATTTGAATGTCAGTGTGTGTGTGTGTGTGTGTGTGTGTTTGTGTGTGTGTGTGTGTGTGTGTGTGTGTGTGTGTGTGTGTGTGTGTGTGTGTGTGTGTGTGTGTG
>JAVQJG010143031.1:0-11007 GCA_036024015.1 Craterocephalus amniculus
ATCTCTCTCTTTTTTAATGTATGGAAATCACAAAAAGCACGACAACCACACAATGAGTCACACATTTATTTCATTTAGTCTGTCATAGGCTATCTGAAGGCAGGGAAAGAAAACCCAAAGATTTTCGCTTCATTTTTAATATCATTAAAAATATAGGCTATACTTTAAACTATACACACCTGTAGTTTATATTTAAATACCTTGATTAGCTACAAGATCTGCTTTCTGGCGGTCCAAGAGCACCATTCCCTCATCGGTTTATCTACTGTGTTTAATGGGATGAGCCATGTATAACTCCTTCACTGATAACGAAATCCATCAGAATGACATGAAATTATAGTGTTCTGCACGAACAGATGCAACCTGCAGAATGAAACTACGGTGTTTACCGAAACTCACTGTTTATTCATCTGAATAAGAATTTAACTTCACCACTCTGATTTATAAAACATTTAAGACAGAAAATGCACATCATGCAAAGGAGGTAGGGCAAAAAAAAGAAAAGAAAAGAAAAAGCCTGAGTTTTCCTATTTGGAGTTTGTCAACTCAGAGTAACCAGTTAAACTCCGAGTTTGTTAACCCTGCTTCTTGAAACAGGCCCCTGGTCATTCTGGCCTAAAACACATTTTTAAAAAAGACTTGTGGTTTTGTCCAGATACAACTTTTAAACCTAAACCATGTTCTGTAGCGAGAAAAACTTTCTGTTACAACTCTTCCTAAAGGATCTTAGATTTTTTTAAATTGTACTGTCATGAATTCACATTTAACACAAACTGTAGATTTTGGGGTTGTAGGTTTTGGGGTTTTGCATGTGTGACATGGGGGTGAACTTGCAGAAATCTACATACATATGGATTACTTTCTGCTTGGAAATAATCTTTCTCACTATATGAATATTATTCCTGGCCACTAGGTCAAAATGTGTTGAAAAATGAGAAACATTCTCTGAACTGGTCTAAAAGCGTCGTCACACACACATGGACAAGGAGAATCACATTATTCAAGCCTTTTTAAAGGACAGCATGTGAGAAAAGCTCTGACAAAGGAATTTTATCTCCCATAACTTTGTGACAATACAGATTCTCTTGGGTGCAAAAACACAATGTAAAGATTCAAGGACAGCGCAGAGAAAGTACACTCCCACTGAAATGATATGGCATACAGTAGTGATATGTTTCAATGAGCTCACAGTTAAAGTGGAATACCTACCAGTAATTCTAGCTTATTCTCAAATCAAGATGAAAATAAAGATAAAGCCAAAGAATAAATTAAATGTCTACCGTACAAACCAATACAAATCTGTTTGTAGAAGAGGGGCACTGTCTGAGTATAAGAGAAAGCCTTGTGATGATTTATAACACCAGTACTAGGTCTGTCACGATAACTAATTTTGCTGCGCCTTTAATCATCTCAGAAATTATGCGATAAGTGATAATATTGCACTTAGCACTGTTGTCATTTTGAGATTAATTTCATCCAATATAATGGTAATGCAGGTACACCCTTTTAAAAATCAATAAACTTAATTTGTAAACATTTTCACTAGAACTGGAAGAAATTTGAGATAACTAAGGAAAAAAACAATAAACAGAAGCAACTCTGAGTCTCAATAATGGTTTATGAAAAACCCAACCCAAAAAAAAACAACAATAAATATGAGAGATAATGAAGTCTCTGTAAACAAAATGGCCCTTTAAAAAATATTAAACATGGAGCTCAGACTGGGAAACAACCAATTCGTACATCTTTCACCAAAAAGGAATTAACCAAAATGGACCCTGCTGCACTCTGTGGTATCGTACAAGACCATGCGGCTCATGTATGATGAGAAATCAGTCAATGAAAAACGAGAAGGTTCAGACAGAGAACGAGAACAAATTAACATTATTGCGGCCGGAAAACGTATTGCGCAATTTTTTTCTCACCTTACGATTAATTGACATAATGCTTATTGCGACATTCATAACCGGTAGTTTTATTCGTGTAAGGTTGCAGTAATGAGCTGTCGCAGAAAGTTTTGAAGTTGCCTCTAAGATTTCGGATGGGTCCACAGGTGAGATGACACCATGATCCCGGAGTCTGCAGCAGCCGTAGGCCACCGAGGTTGACTGAGAAGTTGCTGTTGGTCCCGTCGCCATGGGGACGACGATGAGCGAGCCGTGTATCTACGACAAACTTTCTGAGAGCATCGACATCCTCCGTCAGTCTGGCTACCGCTACGGCATGTCAGAGAGGGAGATCGAGAGGTTCATCAAGCAGGTCTTGGAGACCAACGAGCCCAGAAGAGAGCCTCCCCAGTTCCCCATCCTAAGAGCCACAATCAAGGTGAAAACAGCACAAAAGAGCATAATTACTTAAAGATGCTTAACAAGGCTGAAGCGCTGTCTTTTTGTGAATAAATAAACAACCATTTTTACTGCATGTGGGAAAAAAAGAAAATACTCCTCATTGTTTTAATACGATTTCTCTGTGCAGTTCGTGGTGGCCGTGGGCTTCCTGCTGCTGGTGGTGCTGGCTTTCACCCACCCCCAGAACAGCCCGCAGCTGGGACTGGTCAACCTGGGCTGTTACAACTGGTCGTCCCCTCTCAGCCACGTTCGCCTGCTCTCCCTGCCCATTGCCAAGAAGTACAACCTGCAAGGTATGAATCATTGATGCTACATTTTGTCAGTTCATCTCCCACAAACGTGTTGCTGTGGACAGAAGCTCCTTCGCTGATGCTCGCATGTTCTCCCGCTGGCAATGAGGGCGAGTGCTGACGGAGGATTGTTTTGTTTCCTGCGTCGCAGGTTTCCACGAGTGGTGGAGCGTCGGCACTCTCAGGCAGAGTTTGGTCAACTGTTCGGGATGTGCAGAGATCTCCTCGGTGCTGGAAGTCCCGGAGAGCCTCAGAGGGACAGTAACTCTGCGGCGAGGTCCGCAGCTCGTCCTACTCAAGGTCAGAGCTGGACGCGCTCAGGAGTGGCTGTCTTATAACTTTCTGCTTGTTGCCTGTTGTTATGTCTTCAGTAGAATTGTAAAGTGGGGCGATGACGGGATGATGTTCCCATAAACAGATTTATATGTGCATTACTAATCATTATTCTGCTTGTTGGTTACAGTTAAACCATCACCTCTGCTGTCATCAAGCACACACATACATCCAACCCCTCACTGTCTGTTCGTTTTGCTTTTTATCATCCTCGGCAGGGCGGGGAGTCGCTCAGCATCCAGCGGCAGCAGCTGGAGGAGCTCTACTTGGCCCACTCGGGCTCCATGTCTGTCCTGCTGGAGGAGGAGGATGAGAGCCAGCAGGACAGCCTCGGCCTCCCTCAAGGGCCTGCCAACTTCACCCTGCTCTGGTCTGTAGCTCCGTTTCAAATAAAGGAGTTTATGTTTAGCTTGGTTCTTCCAAACCAGAAGCCGAGTCCAAATGATATTGTCTGGGTCAACATCACCGAGCCTTTAGGATACAGTACAACATTTAAAGGCTTTACAGAGTCAGATATGTCCTGGATAACGATTTAAAAAGGCCGATACTAACCTATACTAACTGAAATTCATCAGATATGATATGGAAATGTGGCTGGTCCTCGATCAAGATCACATCAGAAACATGAACAATTAGAGCAAAGTCTGCTTCTCAGGAGCTGGAGGAGGATGTTCCTTCCAGCAGACATTTAAACAGCTTCTTTTGGGGCGTGAACTTCTGTTTCTGCAGGAGGTTCAGTTCTGGGACCACGGAGAAGGTTTTGAGGTGGCTGTTCCCGAAGGCGGAGCTCTGCCCCCTGCTGGACAGTGCTGGGACCGTCCTGCAGCGCTGCCTGGTCACCCACAGCACAAACTCTCAGAGCAAAGTGAGTTATAAGGTCCCACGTTGGACTTAAAGGAAATAAAATCGGATTCATTTGTTGCTAATTTGACTTTAAGACAAATCTTGAAAGATAAGAAAAGTTCAGATTTTTGGATACAACTCAAATGTTAGTTTAGTTTTTCATTCATTTGTGATGTTTTGTAAAGAAGTGTTGACCATCTGTGGTGTGAAAACAAAAATCCAATGTGTTTTTCAGGGTGTGAGGGTGTTGGGTTGGCTGGTGGTGGGCGAGGGACTGCCAACCGTCCGAGTCCTGCCTGTGCAGCGCTGTCAGAAACACTGCAGCTCCTTTAACCTGTGGCTGACACTGGGAGACATGGGTAACAGCTGCACATTTACACGCACAGCAACAGACGAAATGCTTCTTCACTCAGGAAGAATAAACGCCTGTGGGGCTTCAGTCAGCCACAGAGATGTTTTCTGTTGTGTATTTTGCCCTCTTTAGCTAATAGCTAAATAAAAAGAAAAAAGAATGTTATAAAAATAATTTTATCCATGTGAACGTACAGATGAATTTTTCTTTAATGCACAAAAGCGGTAAATCCTCTTCACAAGCTTTCAGTGTCGTGTTTCATCTTTGCTGCTTGTGGTCAAACTGAAGAAGCGGATTTAGTATTTTTTCTGACATTATTGAATTAAGCCGCTCCTAAATGAGCACTTTGTGGTTTGTGCGTAGTGTGTCACGTGAGGCTGCTTATATGAAAACTGACTGCTTGTTATCTCCTCTGACCTGTGCAGTGTATGCCGACCCGCGGTACTGGCAGATGGAGCTCTTCCCGGGCCGCGGACAGAACATCATCTGTGACGGATCGGCCTTTTAGCCATCAGGGCGGCAGAGTCCAGGACAGGCGTGTGACGCACAAGTTGGGCTGTGAATGTTTGGGTTTGGAGCCTGTCGGCCTTTCTGTCTCTCGGCATGTGGTTGCTTTCTGACCCTCCGCCCTTTCTCGTTTTATGTTTTGTCTTTTTAACGTGTGGCACTGAAAATCCTCCCGACATGCCCAAATAGTTGCAAACCACTGCATATGTAGATTCAGTTTGGGGGGCGGGGCGACACGTCCTGCAGACTCTTGCAAGGACGGAGGAGCAGCTTTGTGACTTCATCTTTTGTTGAACAGAATCATCTGTGCTTGTGCCACAACTCAAAGTTGTTCTCTAGCAATTTTAAAAGAGAAGAAAACCTGAAATGTTTGATATGGATTTTTTATGATAGTCTTGCATCTAAGAATGAAGAAAACTTGATAGATTATGATCCGAGCAAAATCTATCCAGCTCACCAAGCACATCTCTGTCTCTCTCTCTGTCTCTGTCTGTCTGAAGCAGCTGCTGGAGACATGCCAGCAGGTTCCCCAAGTCTTTACTAGACTCTAGAAAACCAGTTAACCCGGTTAAAACAACCGCAATTTTCTCTCGCAGTTTGCACAACCCCCCTTTCATTGTCATCTGAACTTAACCGCAGTTTTGCAAACATATCTTAATCAAATCCTTTTCTGTAAATGTTTCTCTTTTATTGGTTATTTACACAGTAAGGCTGATAAACATAATATGTTCTATGTGAAAGGAGCCAAACAGAAGATATGTTTAACTCTACGCCGGCCATTAAAGGAAAACAGCTTGACAAGCTTTTACAATAGTGCCTCGAGTCATGATGGACAAAAGCAGCCTTATTTTCATTTATTTCAATCAGCTTGGTGTTTTATTTTTAAAACTGTAAAATTAGAAATATTACATGACGGTGCCTCTGGCTTGAGGAAACCGCCTCTGATTAGAAATGGCAAAGACAAAATACAGATGATTGATGCTAAATCTCATTATTGGGTGGAGACAAAACTTCAGATGGATGTTCTGGACGTATGAATTGACTTTGCTTGTGATTTTTTTCAAATGTTTTTAGTGGATTATGTGGACATGTAACCCTTACCCGACTGTGATACAGGTGTAAAGACTGTCAGGTGGGAACTGCACTTAGCGTCAAACAGGAAGGAGAAAACTTTGAATGACAGATCTGCTGCTTCATTTTCACTGTGGTGATTGTTTTCTGCTTTTATAAATGGCAAATTATTTATTTTGATAGAAATACGTTGTGATATATTTTTGATTATCGCTGCTGAGTATCTGCAGTGGTAGTCTGAGAAACAAATCAGTTTGCCAAAGTCCATGTTTGTTGAATGAAAAGCTTTGGCATTTCAAAGATAAATTCCCACATCGTTAGCAGCTAAAATCCTTGGAAATGTCCGTTTGCATAGAGATGTGAAAGTTTTATGAGATAATTAAAACTTCTTCTGTATTTGCTTCTGTCTGAGTAGTTTTTTTTCTGTGAAATGGTTGTTTTTTAAGGGGCAATGTCCAGTTTAAGACAATGTTAAAACATGATAAAATCACACACACACATATTTTAGTACTTTTATTTTTTATAATATTTAAGATGTTTAATGTTTGTCAAGATGGTGGCAGATTCATCATTGTGTCCTTAAACAGCCAGTATCCTATCTGGGGAACCCTTATTACATTTATAAAACATTTATGACGATTTGAAATCTTTGTGTTGGGTGGGGAGGTAAATATTTCACTCCATCATATAGAGAGACCCATCGTACCTGAGTGAGCTCAGATTTAACTCCTGATAAATATAGTCCTGGATGGGCTTATGTTTAGCCTCCATTCATTCATCCATTTGTGTTACAACATACAAATATATTTATATAACACATATTAATCACAGTTCAGAGTTATTGGAGCTGGGGGAAATTTACTTATTCTGTCAAGGAATAAATTTAGTCAATTCATACTTCAGATAAAGAAAACTATCAGCGTCCTGGTGCTGCTGGATCTTAGTGTTGCCTTCTACACAGTAGATAATCATTTTTTATTGAACAGACTCAAAAGTCTGGTGGGCCTCTCGGGAACTGATCTTAAATGATTTTACTCCTATCTCACAGATCAACAGTTTTTTTTGTACGTATGGATGCATGCTGCTCAGAAATTCATGAAATGCAGTGTGGGGTTCCCCAAGGATCAATTTTAGGCCAAATACTTTTTGCCACTGCCACTTGGGGATGACGTCAGGTTAATTTTCACAGCTTTGCTGATGATATGCAGCTTTACGTATCCGTGTCTCCTGATGACCTTGTGCCAGTTAACCCCCTTTCAAGCTGTATTTTAGATATAAAGTCTTGGATGGTAGAGAACTTCTTACAGCTCAACCAGGACAAGACTGAGATTTTAGTCATCGGTCCTTAAAACAAGAGAGAGATCACTTCATGCAAATTATAAGACTTTAAACCTTCTCAGTGTGTGAAAACCTGGGTGGTCTTTTTCGCTCTGAGCTGAATTTTATCCCACTCATCAGAAATGTCACAAAACAGGATTTAACAACTTGAAAACATCACCAGAGTCCGCCCATTTCTCTCTCGTGTCAGCAAGGAGATGCTGATGCATGCTTTTATTTCTAGTAGATTAGATTATTGTAATGTCCTGCTCTCTGGTCTTCCTAAGAAGAGTATATCCAGCTTGCAGTTACTGCAGAACTCAAGTTCTGATGAGAACCAGAGGGCAGAAACACATTACACAGGGTTTATAATGCAGCATTGGCTCCCTGTACATTTCAGGATTGATTTTAAGGTCCTTTTAGTAATTTAGAAATGTCTTAATGGTCTTGGCCCTTCTTATTATCTGACCTGCTTCTACATTATGACTTTGAGGTCCTCTGGTACCAGCCTTTTGGTTAAACCTAAAGTTATACCTAAAACATACGGCAAGGCTTCATTCCAATATTACGTCCATCGCCAGTGGAACAGCCTGCCAGGGGGCTGCAGAGACTGTAGATGTTTTTAAAAAGATGATCAAAACCTACATCTTTAGCTTAGCTTTTATCAGAATTAGAATTTTTTCTTTATTTAATCTGCTTAGTCATTAGTTTTCTATCTTTGTTCTGAACCAAATGTTTTGTTTTACTTTTTTTGTATTTACATATAATTTCTGTTTACTTGTATTGTTTTTAGGTATATTTTTACTTTGGTTAGGCGGCTTCTGCTGTGGACGGGTCCCCAAACCAGATATTTTTTTATGTTGAGCTCCAATTATGTTTTTACACCATTTTAGTTAGAGACAGAAACTAGAAGGCAGGTTTATTTCTATGCAGAGAGAGGTGTGTGTGTATGATGATGATTTATGTGAGAAAAGAGAAAAACAGAGTATGATCAGCTGTGTGCTAATGATCTTTGAAGTTTCATACTTATTTTTAAAATATTTGTTTTTATAATGTAAAGCACTTTGTGATTCATCTGTATGAAAAGTGCTGTACAAATAAAGTTAGATTTGATCAGCTTGCTATGAGAGTTAATATTTACATAAAAGGACACTCGTTGATTGGCCTAAAGGAAAGTGGCCTGAGAACCACAAGTGTGCAACACAAGGCGGCATGTTACTATACAAAATTATCTCAAGGTGTGCTTGTATCTGTGTTAAATGCAAATGTACAATGACTACTTCTATATAACTATTGTGGTGTCCTGAGAAGAATATCTTGATATTTTGCAATGTTCATCTTTTCTAAGTGACTAAAATACGAGATAAAAGAGTTTATTGAGTGGTGGCAATTTGGGCATTCACACATACTTAAGAAACACACACACACACACACACAGAATTTCACAATGAACTATGAATATGGTACAAGCAAATTGTACATATTTATTAGTTTTGACACGATTAATAACAGCTGCCAGCGAGTATTACAATGCATAGGACAAGCTCTTTTTCTTTATCTGGCCAAAGCTCCGTGTTTATTACAGCTGTTAACTGCAAGCAGGTAGTTTGAAGTATCTCACTGGAAGATTTAGATAAGTTTTCCTTAACAATTGACATGTGTATAACCTTTAAAGTCAAACCACAAACAACAGATTCACAGTAAAAGGCTCATCACCGCAAACAAACTTTTTTTTTTTTGCTTTACATGGTGGCAACTGGGAAGTCTTGATGGTGGTGTAAGGTTTTTATGCTCTCTGTGGGAGGTGGCTGCTGTCTTTTTCACAATAGATGATTTTCATAAGGGAAGTGGTAGAACAAAGAGAGCATGTAACTCACATGACTGATCATATAAACAGTCAGTTGTTTCCACTTACGGGGAAAAAATATGACCATTAAATCACATTGTTACCAGATGACAAAAACTTGTGGGAAACTCCTGTAAAAAGAACATGAAATGAAAAATAAAGTTGATGCATAGGAATAAAAAACAACTTGGAGTTTCACAAGAAATGGGATTGTAAAATTCATTTTTAAAGACAATAAGGAAACACTTCTGGTAATTTGCCAATTAACCCTATAAAGCCAAACGTATCATATTTGATACATGCTGTTTCTGAGACATTTTGCATCACTTTTTGGTAAAAACTTTGCTCAAAACGCTGTTGTGGACAAATATGATACTTGTCTTCTAGAATAATTTTGACATATCATTTGGTAATAAATGGTGGATATGGACAGAAAAATGGTATTTCTTCCATACATTTTTTTAAAGGGCCAAATAAAGACTTCTGATTTAAAAAATTTGACTTCTCTCCCCATTTTTTCTTGAGTTCGGCTTTAAAGGGTTAAATTATGTTTTCAGACATTTTTAAAGTATCCATAAACTGGTTATAACTAAAAGCTATCATACAGTATAATTCTTGCGATAATACAAGAGATCTAAGCCCATTATTACAATAACACCTTATTCAGAACAACTCAGCGCCAGCAAATGAACAAAACAAACTAGATAAAAAACCACCCTGCATATAAACTGAAACTAGAAATAAATGAGGAGCCCGAAAGTTGGACGCTCACATCAGAGGTCTCTTGTGAAGGATGTCAGTTAACATTTTATAAAATATTATGCAAAGTGCAGCGAAGTTGACAGAGTTTGAGCAAAAAGTGCAAAAGCTTCATTTTTGGGTTCACAGATTCTCCAAAGAAATTATCTTCCCTCTTATTATTTCTACACACATGGACTATATTTAATGATGTAATAAAACCTAAAACACTTTTGGAACTGAGAGGGAAGGGATTTTTGGTGTTCTGACCCTTTAACAGCATTAGAAACTCATACAAAAAGCCTTTATATGTGATAAAAAAAGTAAAAATTGGTAAGAAGCCAGTTTTTCAGGCAGCAGTGCTCTGTCACGTTGATCCCGCCAGCAGCGGAGACGTCTCTGAGGTTTTGTTCTGACGAGAAGCTGCAACTCCTCCGTGTGACCAGTCGTACAGGTGGCTGCTCTGCAGATCAACTTCTGCTCGCAAGGTTATTTTCTTTATAAAAAGGAAAAATAAATAAAAACAACATTTTAAGAAGCTGAACGAGAAATCGTGGCCATTATTGCAGGATTCCACCTTCTCTGTCCTTATAAGTAACCTGAGCAAAGGCTGGAACCATCCTGCGCTGTTCAAAGTGCGTCACACAAAAAGGTTCAGAATTTTAGCCGAAGCAGTGAAAAAATGAGACAAAGTACCTGAAAATCTCTGATGTAGGTGAGGAAGAAGCTGATGAAGGAAAAGGCCAGAAACCATTCAGACACGGTGCTGATAATGTGAGCTGTGTAACCCTGAAGGGACAAGAAGAAAACCAACGGATGGAACAATAAATACTCAGTAGAGAACAGAAACCAATCAGCTGCAATGTAGCAAACACAAACTACTGACCACTTCTCCCGGGGTCCAGTGGAGTTTGCGAGGTACATCCACGCCTGTCAGACTGCTGTACATGATTACTGAAGATACAAACACTGAGAGATCATTAAGGATAAACGATCATTTCCAGAGGAACCAAAGCCCACTCAGAGCTAACGTGATCTCTAACGTGATCTCCGCTCCTACACACTGGACTCCAGCTGCCAACATGCTTTAGGATACTGCTGATGATGCTTCCCAGAGTCCACACACCGATCCAGAGACGGGCCAGGTACGTGTTCCTGCTGTGGATGTGCGGCTGCATGTAGTACGAGAGTATTGTCTGAACCAGGATGTAGAGAGCTCCGACCCCAAAGGTAAGCACTGCCCCCACCAGGTGCATGGAGAACAGGGTGGTCTTCTGCTTTGACCAACACACACACACACACACACACACACACACACACACACACACACACACACACACACACACACACACACACACACAC
>JAVQJG010143040.1:0-12079 GCA_036024015.1 Craterocephalus amniculus
TGACGCGCTTTCTCTGCCGGGTTAATTTTTGGAACTTCCAGACTCCGATCAGCCAGTAATAGCGTTCCCCTAGTGATCCGTAGTCAAATTATGAAAGTTAAACCCCTTAGCGAAGAAAAAGCGTCACACAAAAGCTAAAAAAAAATAGCCGCTATCGCTAACTAAGCTAGCCGGACGTGAAATCGGTTATAGTCCCTTTAACATTTGCATTAGAATTGACGGTGCAACAACAAATTCACCAAGTTGTTTTTGTAAGCAAACAAAACACAACCGCAGAACAGTGTCTGGTTTTCTTTTTAATCCAGAGTATTCTATTTCACACAGTTGTAAATATTGCATATATAGTCAGTTTATAGTATGCACATTGCTGCACAACTATTGCGCTGTCTTACATTATTTCTTTTTATAGTATTATACCAGTGATGTTTTTTAACTTGCTTTCCAAGGAGCTGAAGACCACAGACATTCAGTATTGACTCCACCCTTCCAGATATTTCTGCAGATTCTCTGAATCTCCTGAAAGTTATTTTGTAATATGGATGATGAAACCATCAAAGTTTTTTTTTAAATTAAATTTTATGATTTGAAACATTGCTAAAACAGTTTAAATATTTACTTGAAGCGTCCCAAACGGCCGAGCAGCTAAAATCCGTGATCAAGCAGTAGTTACAGAAACTGGTCTCTTCAGTTTAAAATGCTTACAGAGCTTTCAAAAGAACAATGATGCAACATATTGCTGGTGATGCAGCCTGCCAAATTTTTGTTTTTCTTTTTTATCTGAGCAGGACTGGAATATTTCTCAGTTTCAACATTTCACATGTTGTTGTTTTTTAGATTATTTTTTTAAACGAATACAGGCTTGAAATGATTTACAAGCGTTTGCTTTGCTTGTGTCTTACCATTTGTATATTCTCTTTGGTTAGATGGGTTTGTGAACAAAATCAAGTTTTTTTCACAAATGCCTGGTAAGAGCTGAGCGGATTTACATAATTAGGCTTTTACTTTTTCCACCCGGCTAGTTTTCTTGTTGATTTCTGCGAGGCTGTCTGTCCTTCTTTTAATTTCAATACTTGATAAAATCTCTACAAGAAAAAGAAGTCACAGCTTTATTGTGTCATGGTTTCATTGTTTACTTTTAAAGTGAGCATTTTGTATAATTACTTTTTATTGACTTCAGGAGTAGCCTCTTCTTTGTACTTTATGGAAGTAATATTTCATTGATCTTAAAATAAATATCACACAGAAGCCACTTAGCAATCTGAAACTGAATGCGATCATATCAGTTAGGGTAATTCACCATGTAAATGCAATTATGGCCGCTCTGTTGTTGATCAGTAAAAAGGGAACTGCGTTTCTTCAGCAGCTTCAGATCATCAGAAGTATAAAAGTTGTATTCCAGGCAGAGATGCACCAATCCACGGGTTTCACTTCTGATATTGACACCGGTATCTGTGATTTAGTTTTGGTCGATACCAAAACAGATAAACCGAACTGAATTACCTTACAAACTATCTCATCGCATGAAAAGAAGATTGATAATTTTTGTGCAAAGTAGCATCAGACTTAATTAAAAAATTTCTTTCCTGTTTTTCAAAACAAAAAAACAGATATAAATGTCTTATTTATTTAACAACTGTGAACCAGTACAATAATTTCAAACAATATTGAATGAACTCTACAAGTTTTCAGACACAGGTGGTCATTTTGACCTAAGGGATATTACACCGTTCTGTTCGGTTCCTGTTATTCTGGATCAGATATGTGGAAGTATTAGGTAAACCATGGTTTGCAGAAATTATCCATGCTGCTCTTAACAACTTAGTAGGACCTTGAATGAATTAATGGCAACCTCTTTATTAGGTGCACTTAAACCCAAACAGCTGAAAGATTTTTCTGCTGCTGTCTGGGGAACGTCTAGCGAAGTTTATGATGCCAGCAAGTCAAGTGGAACACAATCCAAAGTTATAGCAGACTCCTGAAAGTACGTTGTTCCAGTTACAGAGAAGCAGGGGAAAAAAATAATGTGTTGACTGAGGTAGAGTGAAAAAGATCTATAGGACTAATCTTTTTTTTCCACTCAATTTTTAAACCAAATGTGGGCCTCTGTGGTGCACCGGAATGCTTAACATAGACTTACACTGTATAGATATGTTTGTTGTCACGATACTTGATCAAAACAGATACCAATATCGGATCGATGCATCCCTAAATCTGCACAGTACATGATTTATCTGTGTTTTTTCAAAATGAAATGAAAAATATTTTATTAATCCCATAGGGAAATTCAATATTGTAGTAGTACTTTTTTTTCTGAATTTTTTTTTTCCGAATTTGTGTTTTGTCTCCAATGCAGCCAGGATACGTGAAGCTTTCCAAGCCAGTGGCCCTGTGGACCCAACAAGACGTTTGCAAGTGGCTGAAAAAGCACTGTCCCAATCAGCATCAGATCTACAGCGACTCTTTTAAACAGCACGACATCACAGGTACACGTGTACACCTAAAAGAAATACGACCCAGCTTTCCAACATCAACACTGTTTCTGACTCCTTTTGATATTGCACCAATATTATCCACATTCGCTGCTTATGAAAGATATAGCATTTAAATACTAATGCTCATTTTAAGGCACCTTTGACAGACTTCTTCTAAAAAAGAGAATGATTTGCATTCACTCATACTTTCCCTGTCAGTAATAATGTTGCAGTCAGTAATTAATTGGAATTTGCGTGTAATTTTCCTGATGAAAATTAATGTATTTCTGTAGATATAACAATGAAATCTGTTTTTAGATCAGGTGTGATTAAAACCTGTGATCTCTTCTGTCTCTTAAAACTCTGCTCCATTTGTCTCCTGTTGTCTCAGTGAAGCCAGATTTCATTTATAACATCCCAGGTGCACTCTGCACCCACTGCCACCTGCAGCCCTACCACCCGGCCTACCCGTCTGTCCGTCCCTCACGTCCCACTGTCAGTGTAACTATCAGCAACAGTTGCCATGTCAATCATTCCGCTAACGAGCCTCTTCAAGGTCACTCCGGCCCTAACGACTCTCCAGTCTTCATGGCAACAGACGACCATTAATTTGCAATGCGTTTCTCTCTCTCGGAGCACAACTGATCACATTAATATGTTTATTTGTTGCCGTCGAGGACCTCCTCGACTCGGTGACTGGCTTGCAGAATAGATCGCCTGGTGGTCACGATGAGTGCGGTAATGACTCATGCTGCCGTTTTACCCTTTAATGCATTTTGACTGTTATATGTCTGCCTAGAGATTCAGCATCCTCTGTTTAATGGTGCGAAAATATGCATCTTGCTGCTCTGCACCACAAGCTGCAGATAAATCTCTTCAACAGCGAAGAGGTCCAAGAGATGATCCACAGGTCGTTGCATATTTGTCGAACCGCTACTGCATTTCAGATCTAATTACCAGCACAGTAGCATTTCCAGAAGAGTTTTAATTTGTTTTGTTTTCTTTCGAAGTAAGGGCCGTCATGCGTTGATGGATCACTTGTGAAACACAAGTTGCAGCTTCTGTGACAGTTGATTGATTCGAGTCTTGTGTGCTAAATAGATCATTTGCAGTAATGATTCCGATAAAAATCAAGGACACGTACACACAAAAGACTGACAGAAGCTACTGCTGAAAAAACACTCTTCTTATCACATCCATGCAGTTATTACACAGAAGAAAAAGCGAAGTAAAAGGAAGTTATCAAGTCATTCTTTCAGGTAGAAATTTCTGATGAGGTCCATATCCAATTGTAGGAAATTAATCTAGCATTAAGATTAAACACCTCCGTGTTCCTGATGAGCTTAATAGATTCTGTTAGACTGAAGATAAATCATATTTTCTCTTATTAGTTATCCAGTTGATTAAAACATTAAAACTTAGCTGCCTAATGTTGCATTTACATAATGACCAGTATACGCTGCTCAAGGTGAGATGATTTTAACGGAGTGATACAAGCGAGGAAAGGGTTAATCAAATAAATGTGTGCTCTTACAGTACGCACGCACACGCACTACCGCTACAATTAGGAGATAATGACATGCAGAAAATCTGAAAGTAATTCAGTTTGTCTTCACATCGGGCATTAATTAACAGAAGCCAATTAAAATGGGCCAAGCCACCCCAATTGGGCTCACAAGGCAATTTACATCCCAATGAATCTTTGAAATATTATGCAGATATATTTCTGTTCTAACACTCTATTAGAATAAACAAGGCAAACAAATGGAATATTGAGAAAAACAATCATGTGTAGACAAACAGTGAGCATGAATACATTTTTAAAAGGGGAAATCTGCATGTGAGACGATCCGATCTGTTCAGTGTGCATGTCAGACACAAGACGTGACTCTTTAGAATTGTGCATGCATGAGTAGGTCGTAGTTTTGGTTTCCTAGCACTGGACTCTGCGTGGAGCTGTTTTTTGTCCTGTGCTCCCTGCAGTTCAGCTGTAACTGAGAACTCAGCCCCCTTTTCGGTTGCCAGCGGTGCTCAATCTCACTTGTCTTGGCAGTGCAGTCATCGCTTCATGAAGTAACAAATCAATAAACGGTTTCTATTTCAGATCATAATTCAAACAGGCACTTATGTCCTCCCTCTTTTGACGTAAAGCAGCGGTGAGGGAAATGCATTTTACTACATTCCACGGTGGGTGCAACATTTTAGCGTTGAATGACTTGAGTATGCAGCAGCTGCCTCCCTGCTTGGCTCCTGCAACCTCTGCCAAAGAAATCAGTATTTTCCATCCTCCTTCCTGCCTCCACTGCCAAAGTAACCTCTTCCTCAATCTTCACCTCCCACCCCAGCAGAGACAGTGGTGAATTTAACTTTAACGCCCAGCTGCCATTAAAATTTCATTAAAGCATATTAAGGCTTAATTACATATTAGTCCCTAATCCGTTGTAATTACAAAGACAAAGCTTTTTTTTAGGTTGAGAGGAGCCGGGCGCCATAAATCAAACGCACGGTTTCCAACACCGTGGATGTAATCAGCACAAAAGGCGTGATGACATTGGTAATCAAAAGCGTGAGGGTAGAAGCGGAAAAAAGGCTGAGTTATTATATTGGGGTTTATTTAATGTCAGCGAAGACTAAGGCGCCACTGCTTTTCAAATCTGGAGCCCGCATAATTCCTGAAAGTCCAGATATAGAATCTGGTAGCAGAGAAATCTCTACTGTATGTTGGTGTGAAATAAGTGAAATGTGTTCAAAAGCAGAGTTAAACCCCTTGCAATAACAGGCATTGGTAGTGTTGTTTATTCAGAGAAATGAAATGAAAGCCAGTTTAAGAATTTGAAAGAGAAATATTATGGCCTTTTTCACCCATTTATTCTCATAGCAGATGACGGATACGCAGACGCACGGAAAGTTTCGTCCGTCTTCTGCATCAATTACGTGCGTATTTGGTGCGTTTTCAGGCTCCTTGCGCATCTGGCATTTGAGGCAGAAGACGGAGTAATACCACCGTAAACCGCAGTGCCAGTGTTGAGCATAGTTGAGTGGAAGAAAACCAGAGAAGAACAAGAGGAATAGGAAAAGGAAAACCGTAAAAGAAGAATGAATACGAGAACGAAAACATTCGAAGATGCACAAGCTTTTGAAATAAGGCTCTGTAAGTGTTCATGGGGTGTTGGTGGTTAGAAACGTTTGTGCTGCCAACCGATGTCTGAAACTAACGTCGTATCGCAGAGTTAACAATGAACTCAGCACTGCCCCGTAGTGGAGATTAGCCATAGCATCATAAACTACGCATGGGAGTATGAAGACAGCATATATAGAACGGACGTCCACATTTACGTCTGCCAGGGAGCATAAATGGGTCTTTAAAGGGTGTGGTGATCCATTCACTTCACTCCATCCTCCCTTCTTTTGGGTCTCTCTTCTTTTCAGATCTGTGGCACTCATTAACAGATGAAACATCATTGTTCCACCATCATTGTGGAGGAAGTCTGATAATGTCAGAACATAAACATTTGAAAAAGACCTGGAAGACTGTCATTAGCTCAGTTTTTTTCATAACTTGGGTGGAATATGGGTATAACTACAGAAAAAACAGAGTAAAAGAGCTTAGACTTTCATTTCCTTGCAAAGTATACATGTAAAAATCTCCTGTTCTGTCTACATACGAGCAATTAAACTTGGCTCAAAGTAATGACAAACGCCATCATATGCCAACAACTTTGTTGGTTAATTTTCAAATACTCTTTTTCTGATTGTCGAACAACGATTTGGGAGTTGGGGATACTTATTAAACCACTCTGCAGTCTGGAAAATTTAATAACTTGTTTCGCAATACGCCTTGATGTATGGTGTCATAAGACCTTACTCTGAATAATTAATAGCCTGTAATATTAGTGGTTTAATGAAGAGTGGCCTGTATCCTGGAGCTCACACTTGACTTCTTGTAAAGCTCTGTGTTCCACCCGCTCACCTTGTCAGATCCATCATCTCTCCACTTTGAAAATAACAGCAGTCTGTGTAGTTCTGGCTGTGAACACTTTGACCACTGAACGATCTCATACTGGATACAAAATGTATATTTCATGAGCTGCGGAAAAGGATGAAAGGCGACAAAATCTATTCCAGAATGGCTGACGACACACAGCAACAGGCCGAAATCCACAGGCGGCTGTCAGAAATGTGCTGCTGTTTAATAGAGAAGCGGCGAATCAGATGGATGACTGTATCATGGCTGCCTTTTGAAATGGAAAGTTACAAAACTGCTGGACGTTGGTTTCTGCAATTTCAAGGATACAGCAGGTTAAATTAAGCTTGTGCTGCTCATGAGCCATTTTGGAGACAAAGGTTTGAAATGGAATTCTCAGAGACCGTAAATGATAATCCATGGAGCAGCTACTAAATATATAAAGTATAATAATATATAGTCGTATACTCGTGTACTCATGACGCCTGTATATTATATGAACAGGATGTTTTATGACATTTTTTCTAACCTCTCTTTTTCTGTGTAATCACATAAAAGAAGAAAAATGTGAACCTGCCAAGAAATGAAAAATGGAAGCGTTATTCTCCAACCAACACAGCTACCGTCCCCAGTAAAGCTACTCTAATGATCATTGCAAAAAATGAGAGACCCAGTCGGTTTTTCTGAATGCAACTCTGTGCTCTGGTGAGTAAAGCATCAACATTCCTGCAGAGAAAAGCAGAAAGGCCAGGCATTGCCTCAGTAAAGCCTGTAAGCATGTTCATGGTTAACTCATGGTGAGGTGCTCCTACAGGCATTAGATAGTAAGCTGCTTATCTTTCAAATTATCCAGAATTAGAAAATGATTACCTGTACCACTATTACCTAAGTTCAAATTGCTTTCAGAGCCGTTGCCTAGTGCTGGTTTATGATGAAGGCCAGAAAAATTGGTTAGAATTAATATAGTTTAAGGAAATTACTCAAGTTGTGTCACTGGAATGTCAGCTTGGGTTTTGAATAATGTGGGCATCTATCAACTCGAAAGATTTTTAATCAAAGCAGGGAGTAAATTTATGGGAGCTGGGGATTTTGGAGTTTGATGAGCACTGTTGAATTAGGAATTATAGAGTTTGATGTTTCTTTCTTATAATGTGTAGAAACTACTTAACTTCATTTGTAGCTCACACCTGTCCCCTTATGCTTAATGATGTCACCCAAATGCATTGTGAAATTTCTAATAATTGACTAAGCAGGCGCACCTCAAAGAATAGTCCATTTATCTTCCTATTTTTCTTTTTTACCAATCAGCTGGGAAATGTGAGGGACAAGGGACAAGAGTTGAAACACAACATTTCAGACTGCAAAGGGTTCTGTGTCATTTCATGCTGATAAACCTAAACATTGAACTATCAGACAGGAGGGAAGCTGGAAACCAAATGTGCACGAAAGCCGTAAAACCTAACTCATGACATGACGTGGGTGCTACAATCTTGTTCTAAATGAAAGAACCCAGGAAGTATACTGTATCTACAAATTTCACCAATGAAAAACCCAGGGCGGGTATGGTGATCGGCTTACATAATTCAGTTGTGTGGGGGAAGTTTTGTCTTTTTCGAAGTCCTTTTCCTTGATTAAAAGCTTAAGTAAAGATTGTAGAAGAAATTCACAAGGACTTTAGAAACAATGATCAAAGTTCAAAATGAACCTGAGCACACTTGCATTAAACTCTGATGTGGGTCTGAAACACTGAAACTATGGCTCTTCACCTAGAATTGCACAAGCTTTTGAAATAAAGTTCTACAAGTGTTAAGGGTGTGTTGGTGGTTAAAAACAACTTAATAGTAGCGCGTTTGTGCCGCAAATCGATGTTTGAATCTAACGTTGTATCGAAGAGTTTATAATAAACTCAGCACTGCCGCCTAGCGGAGGTTAGCCGTAGTAACAGAAACGACGCATAGAAGCATGAAGGCAGCGACGCATGGAGACGCTTGGAACGGACGCCCCAAATTACGTCCGTCAGGGAGCATAAATGGGCCTTAAGGCTACAGTGATTATTAGATTAATTTTTTCTTCTATAAATGTGACAACTAAAATCTTCAACACATAAGAAATTCATATGTAATTATATATTTATAAAAAGACAAGGCTTACAGTGTGTAACATTTCTGTTTACTGATGTACCCCAATGATCCCTGTTGCTTCTGCTCAGTGAGAATTTGGGAATTAGAAAGCCTTTCTTCTAGATTTAGCACCCAACAAGGTACAATAAGGACCATTTTCATTGCTGCAGCATCAAATGGATGGGTAACATGCGGTTGTTCAATGAACAGACTGATAAGTCAGGCATGAGTGAGTCATTTGTCCCAGTCGACTATACAGCATTATGGTTGCTGCTCATCTGGTACTCAGCTCACTTGTGCTGCACTGCATTCTGTTAATATTCTTTGCAAACATGAAATCTTTTTATTTCAGAACTACTGCTGTTGTATGCAATGGAAGTAAATGGCTATCTCAAAGCATATGTATTATGATAGTGTATAACAATTTTAAAATGCTTAGGCTGTGCCGAAGATGAGAAAAGGCATATTCTTCATTTGAGTTTTAACATCTGAAACTATTGCTGTGTGTGCTCTAGGCGAGGGCCTGTGCTCAGCTGTGGCACATTCTTCCCAATTCCCTGAGAAACTAAGCTAAAACTTTGGAAAGCAATGCATGTTGGTATAATGGATTCTGCTTTTCTTTTCTGCAGTTGAAGGTATATTTGCGAAAGCCAATTGGGGCTTTCATGTAATAGAAGTCAAGTAGAAAAAAAAAGCACACACAAAAAAACCAAACTACAACTAAGGGACATTTTAGTAAAGAGGACATTTTCTGTAGTGTTGCCTGTTTCCAAACCCTTGATCAATTCTTTTAAAACCGCTTTTTCCACCATTAAGCTGACACATTTACTTTTGTGATTTAAACTAATCAATTGGAAGGACCAATAAGATATATTCAAGGCCTAGGACAAAGGTTGGCATCGTTCGTCTGCAGTCAGTCCAACCGAAACAATTATACAAATGACCTTTGAACACATTACCTTATTTACTTCATTAGGTTAAGTGGTTTGTTTCAGCTGCACAGCCAGATAATTTTCACTTGCCTCTGACTTCGCTACTTTTGCAGTGAGCTTTATTTAAACAAAATGAAAAGAAAGAAAGAAAGGAAAGGAGAGGTCAAAAGTCATCCACTGGCATATATCAGTCAGCCTGCATCTTCTACCAATTGCCTTACGTTCACATAATGTACCACTGTGTCAGCAGAAGCTTTTAGTCAATTTTTCATTTTGAAGTTCAAGATGGAAAGAGGGGCTGCAACATTTTGAGGGGTAAAGTGGTTAGTAGTGAATATAGACTGTCACTGCTAGCAGAGCAAGAGGGAACGAAATGAGAGAAAACAGGTACATCTCCCCCAGGTCTATAATCCTGAGATTACTGTTTGCTCTGGGGTCCGTCTGACTGCACTGCAGGTTGCCCGTGCTTCACTTCTAATCTCCTCAGCCCCAGCTGTCCAAGAATTGATTTGAAGATTCTCTGAATCAATTACTCTCCTGTCCAAGGTCTCATTGCCAATGAGATATACTCACACGTGCACATGCACACATGAAAAACAAATGCAGAGAAAATCTGCAGGCACAACACATTTATCGCTCTGCAGTAAGCGCTCATTCATTGGGGTTAATTGCACCATTTCTGCCACATCGGTCTTGAACCAGACCTTGTACCTCTTTGTGGTGTGCTATACTGCTGGGCAGGTGGTGATTAACTGGTTCCAAATGCTTTTTGATCTGTTACTTGGTTCAGATTTTACACTAATAACTGTTTTTATCCAGCCACTTTATTTTTTTTGCATTAATGTTCTCCACATCTCTGCTTTTCTTGTACCATAGTGTTGCATTGCTGTTTTTCTATAAATATTGCACAGTAAAAAGAAAAAGGCAACATACCATTCTGCATTATCTAAAAGTCACAATTTTGAAATTGTATTTTGTAATTATTTTGGAAAAATGTTATTTTCAGCATAATACATATTACGAATGTACAAATCTCCCTCATCAGTAAGGTTTCAAGCCACATACTTGAATGTCTAAATGTATGAATTATTTATGTGAGCTGGGAATAGGGAGGTTTCTGTGTGAGGGGGGTGAAAGTGGAAGCATGAATGCCAACCAAGTACCTTAAACTGAGTTAATTATTAATTCATTTATTGTTTATTGAATCATGAAGCCACAGACAAGTATACAAATGTAGTATTATTATTAAAGCAAGGAAAGAGAAATGGACTCCTTAGGCGAAGGAAGCTTTCAAAATGAACTTACCTACCCCCTGAGCAGTAATTATTAGCACTCTGTACAGTAAGAAGAGGGAGGAATCCAGGGAAGCTGGTATTCTTTTCATTTGCCAACAGTGTCTGTCGAATCTTAAAAATGCAGTTTGCAGCAGCACAATTAATTGCAGTTTATTGCCAATTAAACTAATGAGTTCTAAAATAGCCTCAAGTGTGTTGTCTAACATAAAACTGTGCAGTGTGAGTGGAAGGTAATGTAGGAAATTAGTAGAAATGCGGGTGATGAATGAAGCTTAAGTACAGATAAGGTCGGCCCCAAAACATCCGTTTTCTTCAACTCAGTCTGGACAGAAGCACCCCAACCCAAAAAAGAGATGTACCACTCTCTGACAGATGTCATACCTAGTCCTAACCTCCAAACTGTGTTCCATTAATAATGCACCTTACTTCTGCTCACACCTACTGTACCTGACAGATGTGCATAGTTAGAGCCTGAGGTTCCCCGCTGCTCATGAACAGTCGGCGATTATTCTGTGCAGGTGCTAGTATATCTGTAGTCTATCTTTTTAATGTAGAGGTGACTCAGTTAAAACAGGAAAGCAAAAACATGTCTTTTCTTATTCGGATTGAGACACTGGAGTGCATGTGCTCTGTGAGAACATTACCGTGAGTTAACTAATTGAGTTAGCTACAGTATGATCGTCTTAAGAAAGTGTCATTTTGTGTTTGGGGAGTTTAAATGAGAAATGTGCAGTCTTTGCAAACATTCAAAGAAAAGGTTGGGGTTTTGATGGCATTTGACAGAGATGCTGCAGAATGATGATGTGATGTGGGTCACTGAAATTGAATGCATAGTATAAAATTTAACTGGTATTGTATAGAAAACATTAATCTACTGTAGCAGCTTACCGAATTGTACATGAGTGAGATTCCAGTGAATCCTTAGCCTATGTACCTCATGCAATCACCCCAAGAAATTCACACATACTGTGTTATACATTGTAGAAAATTGACTAGGGCTGGGACGAAGCGTTGACGTAATCAACGTCATCGATTATGTCAATACGTCAACGCAAATTTTACGTGCCAACGTGTCGTGAATGACGTCATATCAAAGATGGCGGCGTCGGGAAACGCGGTCGCTACTAAAGCAACAGAAACACACAAAAAAGTCGCTCTAAGTCTTCCAAAGTCTGGGGATATTTATCACGGTTTCTATATTGTCAGCGCCACGGCCTTAATAGTGATAATTATATCGTTTGCAGCGTCCTGTAGAGCAGCAGCGACTTTTAGTAGCCAACTGTGAGCTGCTTTGCTA
>JAVQJG010143047.1:0-15460 GCA_036024015.1 Craterocephalus amniculus
TTCTGACCAAGTCCGTTAAACTCCACCAGGTTTGCATCTCAAATAATAAGGTTAATAATAATTCTCACATAAAATTACAGAAACAGGATTTTATAGAACAACAAATTCTCGCAACATAACCACGCTCACGCAGCGCGCTGAGCCGCAGAGAAGTCATGAAGCTAGAAGCAGTCATAGGACGCAGAACTCTCCACGTTATTTCATTTACTGCCAGTGACTGTGGGTATTATTTCTAATTTAACTCCACTAAAGGTAAAACTACCCCAGAATATAGCCTATGTTTTTTTAATCCTTGAATAATTATATGGATCACTCCAAAAATCTAACAATCTAACTTTAATTATGTCGGTAACAGTCAAACAAAAGGAACAGGAAAGGGAGGAAGCTGTGCGAAACGTCTGTGCAGTACGTTTATAGGCTACTGTCCGATTAAATAATAATGAGGCCTAATCTGATAAATTTGTACATTTATAAAGTCTGAAAGCTGAAGCAACAGTGTTGTTTTTGGCCTCATAATGGGTTTAAATCTTTATATTTCCGAATAATTGCCAGTTTTCGCTCCGCAGCCTGCAGGGATACCCATTGATGCTTGGTCAGACTGCAGGTGGTTGTTGTGGGGGGGGGGGGGGATCCATCACCTAGTTCATCACTTTTAACTTGCCCCCCTCTGCGATCCGGCACCTCCCACATTACAAATTAAGCACTGCTTAACACTGAAACATGTCTTCTGTAACTGGAAGAAAACATCTTCAAAACATGTGTGGAAAAATAGTTCAACCGTTTAGGGCCCAGGTTAATACATGAAATACCATAATATACAGTAATGCTGCCTTCATGTGGTATGGGAAAGATGATCCTTTCCACCTGTAAAGTGCAAACTACCAGTGCATTGTGTTCAAGTGCTTTAATGTTGTCGTGAAGATAAACATGGTGGACAAAAAGCAAACAATAATTAAATTATTTTTAAAAATTACATAAGTTTAAATGGAGAAACTATATTAAAGAATGTATGCAACAACATTGAATAAGCTACAAACAGCAGCAGAGAACATTTAGCATAACGTAATATTTACCAAACACAATCGTCTCGCTGCTCTCCGCCATGCTGAAAGGTCAAAGTTGATCTCACCTCGGCAACTCGGGCATCATAAGATTCTTCCAGTTTCCCAGTGGAAATTACGACATGAGTGGGTGTTCATGTGCAATTTTGTCGTCGGTATTTTGTATTTACCATAAATACGATGGCACATGAAGGCAGCATAAGAAAAGAATGGGGAGGAAGAAAAGAAAGAAAAAGATGCACACAAGGAAACAGAGGCAGAGGGCTGAGATTAGCAGCAGAATAAAGAGACAAGGGAGGACACTAAAACCGACTGAGTATAAGATGATTAAAAGAATGAGGCAGAGCATTGAGCTAGACAACTTGCTGACTCATTACTTGGACAGCACAGCTCAGCATCATCTCAGTCTTTTAAAGGCTTGAAAGGAAATTCTTTATCATACAACATGGTATTTTAAATATCTGTCCAGGAACGTGGGCACCGCAGCCTCACAGCAAGAAGGTTGCTGGTTCAAGCCCCAGGCAGAGTTGGAGCCAGAGGGGGCGGCTGGTTCGGGCTGGAGAGGGGTTTGAAAAAGCAGCCTTTCTGTGTGGAGTTTTCCTGTGTATGCATGGGTTCTCCATCTTCCTCCCACTGTACACTGGATACTCTAAATTCTCCCTGTGAGTGTGTGTTTAAATGGTTGTCTGTTCCTCTAAGCGGCCCTGCAATAGACTGGCGACCTGTCCAGGGTGTACCCTTCCCCTCGCCTAATAAATGCTGGGATAGGCTCCAGCCCACCCACAACCTAATTGGATTAAGCGTTAGAGAAAATGAATGAATGAGTGTGCAGGAAGTAATGGTTTGTTCATAGTGCAGTGCAGCATTGTATACAAATGGTCCTTTAGTCAGCTGCAGGTAGTAGAGAGATTGTATGAAGCCAAAGGCGATAATCCCGCGAGATTTGGACACAGTCACCAAAACAAAACAAAACCTGACGGTACGCATCAAATACAGATACTTTCATTCATTTCTCCTTTCTAGTACGTTGTCAGACACTCGTTGAGACAATCAAAGCACTTAAGTGTGGGGAAAAAAGCACATTTTTAGGGCAAACTTACACGGTAGCAGTTGCCGGATACTTACCATTAGCCGTGCTGCTAGCGGCCTGCCCGGCTAAATACTGGCGCGATCTTGAACGCTCCTTTCTCCATCACTCATATGAATGAAAGGAAAGATGAAAACAGACCCCAGGTTAAAAAAAAGGAAAGATTCTGCTTTAATCAGTGCCAGGTCTGTTGTTTTTAACCCCTGCTTTGCTCCACACCCTTAGGGACATTCACTTCTGATCTTCTTGCTTCAGACTTTTTACATACATCATTTGTATTTATTAGGTGCAACTCTCTGCTCTGTTCAGTCGAACTGAGCCTGAGTAGGATTTAGCCAAAAAGGGAAGAATAATCTGTCAGTAAAAAGCGATAAGACATTGTGTGGTTCAATTTACTTCTCTTCATTGAAAATGGAAAAGAATAAATCTTAACCCCTCTAACATAAACAGCTGGATCTATTATCATAAGTTAGGTATCTGAAAAGCTGTGGAAGAAGGAGCGGTGCATTGTTGGGTCTATCTCATTTTTAAATTAAAGTCTGGTCTCACTGCAAGAACAGAAATGGTGATACATTTGAAAAGTGTATTTGTGCTTACAAAGACAAATTATGTAATGTCTTTGTTTTCCACCCCACATGTCTTTGAGAGTAAGTTATTACTTCTGCTTGCTTAACAAATCCAACAAGCCTCAGCAGCCAGCTCTCCAAAACACAATATTTTAATGATGTAATTTCTAATGCAGTCCTTGATGGTTCACATGAACTAATTTGAAATATTTGCTAACTAAATGTAATTTAAATAACAAAACACAGTAAGGAATATGAGTCCAAATATGAAGAAATAGCAGCCCAAGGCAAAAAAAATCACATTTCAAAGGAAAATGTGTGGTCAAGGTGTTCAAAGCCCAAGACTTTCTGCTTCCTGTTAAATGCAAAACATTTCATTTGTAAATATTAGACAACATGCCGAGATGTCTTTCTACCATGTAGTGTTCATGTCCACAAACATAAATGTAAAAAATATTACATCGTTCACTTCTTTCAAAATGTTTTACAGTGAGACTGAGTTGGATTCAATCATTGGCGTTAAAAATTACTTAACTCTAGAAGAGAAGAGATAAAGAGATAATTGTGGGGGCTAAAAGTTGTTTCTTTTTTATTAACATTCTTAGATGCTGTTATGAAATAACTACCATACATGGCTTTCTAGAAGACAGTGATTGTGTTCAGCATGGCAAATAATGTTTGTGTGGAAGTATAAAAAGACAGAGTCAGTAAAGCTGTGCAGCCTGACTATAACCACAAAGCCATTAAGAGTACTGTAAACGAAAGTTTGCATATAAAAGAAATTTGACTATATAAAAAACTTTGGATATGTGAAGAATAGGATTTACATGGTTGTAAAAAAATGTTTCGTTTCTAAAGAAAGACAGAAGTATGTTTTCACATAGCCAGCTTATTTTTACACTTCTAATTAGATGATGACAAATATATTGTCCAATCATAGATGGCTTCCTTAAAAATGAACATTCCTGGCAATGAAATATATTTACATTAGGAGAGGGACTTGATTAAAAGAAAATTATCTAAATAAATAGTGGCTTTGAAATAATTAACCTCAATTAACACATTTAAATTGTGAACCAACAGTTACTCCCAAAAGCCACGCACTTTTTAATGAATGGATTTTAGTGGAAGAATGAATCAAATAATACACTTAGACATTAATACTGTAAATTCAAGCTCCTGTACTGTTCAGAAATTATATTTAACTGCATTTCAATTCAAAACAGTAGAAAAATAAGTACAAAATGTCCCTGTGTATGTGTATTTCTGACCTAACAACTACAACTTGTTACAATTCTTTTATTTTTTGTAGTTAATTAATCAAAATAAATGAGTTACAGTCCCAACCCAAATTAGAGGTGTATGTGTATATATAAATTAAGTCTTTCTCAACCTTATCAGCAACTACATTTCTCAAAGTTCAGAGATGTTTTTAAATGTAGCTTATTTCTTGTTGATATTTTCATCTAAATTTGTATCATTTCACAATTCTATCTGCATCTGGTACCACCACACTAATTACTGTAGAGCTCTAAGTGAAGAGTGTAACACTGAATTTATTCAGTGCTGGTTCAGACCCATTTTTCATTCGCTGTCCTGTCAGTCTTCTTCCGCCTTCTGAACAAAAAAAAAGGTGTCAGAGACGATGTGATTAAGGACAGGAAGTGCATTTTGGGACAACCCAGCTCATAGATCAAAGCTACAATAGCAATTTACTGAAGCTGTGTCTTCACTTTCAGCAGGTCAAGTCAACTTAGTGTTTGCAACATTAAGGTTTTGTTATGACAGCCTGTGAAAGTACCACTTTTTCATTTTCAATAGCATAGCTGAAGTAAGAGAATGTGCTACACTTGCGTGGGGGAAAAAAAGCAGTTTTTCTAAATTAAGTCTTTTTTCCTGTCTTATTTAGTGAGTTAGGATGTCCATCATGATGATTAGGGGCTATCTGCAGTACAACAGGCTACTGCGTAAGGACTGCAGGGTCAGAATCCTCAATCTTCATAATTGTAGCTACTTTATAGGAATGATCAAGAGTGGCTGAGTTCATAATTTGAGAGAATTTTAACTCCCTCTTGGCTGTTAAAAATGTGAAATTATATGAAACAAAAGTTGACAATGATCATGAGCACTACTTTATCTGGAAAATGGCAGAAGTGATGGTGAAAAATAGGGTCTCGATAGGATGTAGTGGCCTTCAAACTGTAACCTTCAGTACTGCAGAAACTTCGCTTCTCATCATTTGTTCTAGTTGAGTTGTAGGTCGTAAGGCTAATTTATGCTCCCTGACGGAGTAAAAAGGGATGTCTCTACCAAATGTCTTCTTGCGTAGCTGTCTTCATATTTCCATGCGTTGTTTATGTTGCTACGGCTAACCTCTGCTAAGCGGCAGTGCTGAGTTTATTGTTAACTCCGCGAACGCCGCTGAAGTTAGCTTCTGATTCGCAGCTTCGATTAGGCAAATGCATAAAGGGCAATTCCACTCAGTTTTTGAGACTTAACCCGTTTTAAACATGGTCCTATTAAAAAACTACAATACTTAATCTATCCAAATCTGGACTCAAATGTTCTAATCAGAATGTAGATTAATAAAAACACAGTTTGTGATTTGTGAAACCTTTATTCTATTTGTGAAAATGCAAATTGGGCTAATTTCTGTTTCTTTTCCTGCACCTAGACCACATCAGACCTGGTCCTGTTGGAAAACCAAAGCACTTATACTCTTCAGATCTGGACGGAAATTATCTACACAGTACACAGATTAAAATAAACACAGTTTGTGATTTGGGAAACCTTTACTCTTTTTGTGAAAATGCAAATAGCCTAATAATTTCACATTTTTGGCATCTAGACCACATTAGACATGGTACTGTTGGAAAACTACAGCACTTAGACCCTTCAAACCAGAACTAAAATCTAGTACATAGTCCATAGATTCATAAAAGCACAGTTTGTGATTTGTGAAAACTTTATTCTATTTGTGAAAATGCAAATTAGCCTATTTTATTCCACATTTTTGACATTTAGACCCCATTTGACCTGGTACTGTTGGAAAACTACATTACTTATACCCTTCAAACCAGGACTAAAATCTACTACACAGTATAAAGGTTCATAAAAACTAAGTCTCTGATTTGTGAAACCTCCATTCTATATGTGAAAATGCAAATCAACCTCATTTATTCACATTTTTGGCATCTAGACCACACTTGACCTGGTCCTGCTTGAAAACTACATTACTTATACTCTTCAAACCAGGACTAAAATCTACTACACAGTATAAAGATTAATGAAAAATAAGTCCCTGATTTGTGAAGGCTTCATTCTATTAGTGAAATTGCAAATTAACATGGCTTGAAAAAATACAACCAAGGTGATGTCCCTATCAACTTGCCTCCTTTGTTAGTAAGGCCTTTTATCATTTATATCTCGTCAGGTTATACTGCTTTGTTCATAGGCAATTAACCTAATATAGTATTTAAAATAATACACATCGTAAAAAACATTTATTTGTCACTTAATAGTGCAACAGATACATTTAATTTTCATTTGGGTAAAATTGGAGAGCACAAATATTGCATTAAAAAACTAACATACATACAAGACTTTTACAAAAATAAGCACATCTATAAACAGGTACCAAAGGTTAGACAGAGCATGTCCATTTTCTAAAGATAAAATTCCCCTTAGCGGTGTGTTGTTGAGACATGTTGGCATTTCAGAAGAGGAATTGTTAAAATCCAAGTTTTGGGTGGTGAATAATTCATGTAACTATGCTGCTGACATTTTTGTGTCCCACATATTCCGTCTTTCCAGCGGTCCAGACCGCAGTTCTCCCCTCCTCTCTGAGGAAAACTGTCTTCATGTGGCGAAAAGGAATTTACAATCTGCCTGTGCATACATAAATATAAAGGTAATGGTGCAGAAATGTTTATATGTCTGAACATGTGTGTGATGTCTAAACACCCTGATGAAAGCCAAGACTAAGCAAAACCTAAAGGAGTTGAATATAAACAGACAGAAAAAACATAGCCATTATTTACAAATTACAATCAATGAATAGAGTCCTTTGATTATGTAAGTCAACAGAAAAACAAGAAACGGTAAAAATAAAAAAAACATGTTCAAGTATCATAGTTGGTGGCATAAAGATTTACAAAGTTCTTGTAATTTAGATAGTTTGAAATATAAGAAAAACACTTGTTTGGAAGTGCTTCTGGGTCTTCATTTCTCCAGGTGCTCTATTGACACTGGGGTGTTGCTATCTATGTTTGCTTAATGGTGTAGTCCCCGCTCCTTGGTAAAAGACAGGCATTTTAATTAACTTTTGTTGTGTACAGCTCACTCTTTTTAGTTCTAGAATGAGAAAACTGAATTAGCTGCTAAATTTATTCACCTGCTGTTTGCTAACTTTGTTAGATTGTTGATGTTAAAGATTTGTGGTGCTGTGGTATGGCATAGGAACAGGGCAAAAATTAAGACTACTGCGTATCCACTGGAGGCTACATCTTTGCCTCAGGAGGCTACATCAACTCCTAAGCCATCCACTGATCTGATTACTGATAGGCCGGCTCTGGTAACTGAGCGGCCTATGAGAGTGAGTCTACTCACGTTACTTGGGCAGTCATTCATTAGCATGGATATGCTGGCGTTAGCTTTGGACAGGGTAATGACTAGCATGCCGAGACTAGTAACCCACTGGACCGGTTACTCCCTTTGCTACTCATTAGCATACATATGCTGGCGACTAGCATGCCGAGGCTGTGGTGGTGTTAAACAATTTGCAGGACAGTGCCTGAAAATCAGATGAAAATTGGGGTAGGATAATTTTTTTTTGTAAACTTGTTTTGTCCAGTATTATTGCACGAGAATGATGGCTGATGTATTTTGCTGAGCAAGTTTGCTTTGCCAAGAGGAGCTAGAGGGATATAAACCTCCTCTTGATAATCTGAATTCTGTTGTTTTTGTTTTCTTAATTATTATTTTATTTGTTTGTTTCTTTTCAAATAATTGTTCAGCACGACATAGAAGCCAGATGATCATTCTGCTTGACAGGATAAATACCTTTCTACCATTCTTGTACTGTTCTGCACGGAAAAACGCCTTTGAAAAACGTTCCTTGTGAATTCCAAATATTGGATTGCATATCCACATAAACACACATGAAAGTATGGTGCCACATGGGCAGACCACCAGACCATTTTACAGCTCCATGAATGCTTTGCAGATGGATAGATGAATGTATGGAAAACCCATCAACATTTCTAGCTAAGGCCTTACATCTTTTTGCTCCATTACTCTCTGGAAGTTTGGATTAGTGTCAAACTGGCAATGCTGTTGACAAATGATTTAATGGTGTGAAAATGGTAAGCAATTAAGGGGTAATTTGTCAGACGCTTTTGACCAACAGTAAGCTTCATGGCTGAATAAACAGCCTTTCCCCCCGGCCCAGTCAGAAGATTAAAAATTTAATTTGTGTATTTTTGTAATGCAGAAGAAACCATATGAACATTTCTGAACACACAATTTGCCTAACCAAAAAAAAAAAAAAAAAAAAAGAAACCCAGTTCTCTCAACTGAGGTATGAGTTATTCCACCTGATGCTTGATGTTAGTCCTAATGTTTGGATCTAACTGTTGTTTATTTTGATTCTAAAGGAGCAGCACATTTTAACCTGACTACTCTGCTTCTGACTCATTGTAATCCCACGTTGACATTCATTATGCACATTCCTTGAGGCATCATTGCCCTGCAGCATCCCGTGACTGAGAAGCTGCCCTTCACATTTTTGTGTTTTCAGTCAGGAGCATCATGTGGTAGCTGCATTTTCCTTTACATCTCTGCATAACCTGCCAACAACTGAACCATAGCTGATTCAGCAAAGAAACTCCAAAAGACATTATCGGACAGGTGAGGGAAAGAGATAGAAAAAGGAAAAAAGCAAGAGTTAAGACAGGAGTCAACATCAGACTGACTTTTACCTGCTGGTGAGATCTTAGAAAAGATACAGGATGCAAGATAGATGTTGAAGTAACTATATCGTGTTGATGTTATGTAGTGCAGTTTTTTTGCAACCTTGATTCGCTCTCTATGGATTTTCCATACTTTATGACCAGGTTTCCAATTTATTTCCATCTTTACCCCAGCTCTCCACTCGTCACCTTCATCCACTACTTTTTGAACAGATAAATCACCTCGACTTTTTGAAATTGTGTAATTTTATATCCGGTTTGTCTGAGTATTGGTACTGCCTAAAAGAAGCTCAAATGGTTGAATCTCTGGACTTGGTGTTCTCTGACTATGTGTACCCAGCATATAGGGAGGAAACGGTCATGTCAGAGAGCAATGAAACTGTTATCTAGGAGATGTAAATGCCTTACACAGCAGAATTCAAGGACTTATATAGGATCAGAGAGACTTCTTGCAGCACTACCTTTACAGGTTAACCAAATTAAATCCATTTTTGTTTGATAATGTTATTGTTGTCAGCCCATTTATTTATTTTCATTGTTTTTGGTTCAGCTACTTTGGTCCATGAAAGTTTATTAATCTTGTTAATTGTATGTGTAATATTATGATTGGGGACAAGCGGAAGTCCAGAGTCAGGTGACCCAGTAGGGAAGTCTTGAAGTAGGCTCACATCCTTCTCAGGTGAGAAATGGTGTGGTGCAGTGGCTAGACTGAGGCCTAGACATGAACTTATGGGACGTGTACTTGTTGCTGAATTTGTATTACATCTTTTAAATATCTGAGCTCAAATGAAGACGAAGAAAAGCGGATCAACTCCTGTTCATTTCAAGGGTGCAACATTATCACCTATTGAACCTCACACAGTAGATATGGGATCAGTTCTTCTGCAGATCATATGGGTAGGTGTCAGACAATTGTGTCATGAGCATTTGTCACAGTTGTTTGAGAATATGGAACAAGTAACGACCACAGTGCGTTAAATACACACAACCATTACCCAGAGTCACTTGGGCATTACAAAGACCTTAATATGGTCTGAAAAACAATGTATCAGGTTTTATTCACATTTATTCGGGCAATAACAGCACTCTGGAAAGTTTTCCTTTTATTTCAAAATCCTATGATCCACCTGACCTTTTGTTTTGGTGTCTGTTTCACAGACTGTTCCTCATGATTCAAGTCTGACCAGATGACTGTAAACACAGGCAGAGAAAATCAAACAAAGGATGGAGAAAGTGCAAAGACGGCAAGAAAATCACGACAAAACTCAAGGACAGAACATTCAAATGAAATGAAAAATAGAAAAAAAAAGAGAAAAAGTCAAGTGATGAAAGCAAAAAACCTTGACAATGAAGAAAGTAGACGTAATCGCCTAAGGACAGTGCTTCTCATTCAACCACTAAAACTTAAATGCGTGACTGTGATATTTTATTTCTATGGTGTTGCTATAACCTTAGCATCAAATTATGTTTTAGCCTTTTTTTTTGTGCACTTTATATCTTTTCCTTCTGTCTGTCGCAGTTATGTATGTAGATATTTAAGGTTTACTAAAGAGATTTTTTTAAATGTTCATCATTGACAATATATCCTTTGCTTTTTACTTTATATTCAACTTTGAGATGCACATTCCTTAAGAACTCATTTTCTCTCTCCCTTAATGTTCTGCTTCCTTCTGCATCCCAGTCTGTGGTTTCAAAACACTGCAGATTTTCTACAGCTTCCTGCAACCACCTACACACATTTTTTTTCTCCTTTTGTCCCTAGGTTGCTGCCGATCAGCGAGCATGTGCAATGATGAGAGACGCACAAGATTATGGTCTGCTTTTCTTCATGATGGAACAGCAGAAAAAGCTGTGTGCATCTTTAGCATGAATAAATTGAACATTTTACTTTCTCTGCTGGAGCAGCTGGAAAACCTTTGGAAAGTTAAGAGAGTAGCCAAGAGAGAGGTCATTAAAATTTCCAAGTATTCCCCAGAGAGGTAGTGGAGTCCAGCCATGTATTCTATACAGATCATAGCTGTTAATATGCAAATTAAATATTGAGAACGTAAAGCAGAGCAGGGCTAAAATTACATGGCATCCATTTTCACCTGTGTAAATGCCTCTGAGGTACCAGAGAGCAAAAGAAATGGATGTGTATTCATTTCTTATCAAAATGGTAACATTTTCATTGCATCATTTCTTTAAGAGACATTTTGATATATAACATGATGTATGAGCTTATTTTATTTTATCATTAAATATGCTTGAACTCTTATTAGGCAACATGTGAAAGGAGAGTTTACTTTGTTTCCCTACTTATTAAAGCAGAAAAACATTCTGAAACAAACTCAAGGCCAACGAAGATTAAATTACCATGGGGTAAATTATTGTATCTGCCTATTCAGTAAAACGTAATTTTTTTCACAACTGGAAAGATCTGCCAAAAGTTCAGTTGCAAATGCAGAGAGGAAACATGAAGCAACTTCTCCAATTGGCAGAAATGTTCAACCACATTTCTGGAAGGTTTTTTTTCCCAATCTAACTCATTATTAGTTCAGACCAGATGTGTTGTGTAACAGCTGAGTCAATCATCTTCAGCTCACAGCCACTACATGAATCTCTTTACCTGTAAACAGGGACGAGCAAGTGAAGGAGACTAATTGGAGAGGTTATCAGCTCTGAGGTGACTCACACGTTCAGCTAAAAATGAGAGACATTGTTTTGAAAATTCTATTATATACTTTCAAAATTCCACAAATGAGGAACATCTGACCTTAATGCTGAAGGAAAGACTGAATCTGTGGAGCTGGGTGCTAATTAAAAACCCCTTCTGTCACGATATCATGACAGCCAGTGGCACAGTAAACAACTCATGGAAACAAAGGCGACAAATTAAAGAAGGACTTGCCTTTTAATTTTTTCACCCCTTTTCAAATAAATACCATTTCTTTTTATGTCACTACTTCAAATTTGTCAGGCTACGTTTTACCTGTGCTTAAAGAGCTTATGCAACATTAAGACTTCATTCATTTCCTACTCAAGCATGGGTGACATGTTCTAGTCTGTGACCTTTGTTGTTTTGTTGAAGTTCTGTTCAAGGTTTGTCTTTTTCACTTATCTTAAAACACGTAATGGTTTGATAAGAACTTCTAGAATTTGTGATGTTTCAATCACACTGCAAATTTAACCCAACTTCATGAATTTTGCACATTTTTGCAGTATTGTCCAGTCTCAACGACTTTGAAGCAGCTTTAATGAACGAGCGCTCCTCTGCCTTACCCGATAAACACGTCATCAACTTAGTTCCATGTTTCTGATTGTGAACCTGCAGATGTGCGGGATGTGTACAACAAGTAGTATTATGTTGCAGACTACCATCTGAAATCGCAAAGACCACACACAAATCTTTCCCGGTTTTCTGCATGAAAAGTGATAAACCACATGCAACATTGTGATGGAAGACAAACAAAATTTGTCAGTTGATTAAAAATTTTCTTACAACAAAGACAAACCACCACAGAATGTCAGAAATGTCAGAAAGAAAGCCTAGACACACCATCACAGCTCACACTGCAGCTCAGTTCAGATTCTTTGCCCTTATGTGACTCACATCAGGTTTTTTATGGCAGTCTGAATGGCACAAGTCCAACCAAGGCCAAACAAAATGAAAAGCTGCTAAATGTTAAATGGGTTGAAGTTGAAAAAATTCTCAGTTTATTAATATTAATCCATAAACCTTGTATTTTTGAGTTGCAGTCCATGACTCTTGATACTCTCTGTAAGATGCAGGTATGATGGCCCTGCAGTTTTTTCTTGTTTTCTTTTTAACTCAGAGCACATCTGAGCCCTTTTCTGCATCTATAGATACACAAAACATCAAAATACTTATAGGATTTTAAGACTTTGTTTCACTTTAATATATAGAAATTTCCACTTGACAGTCAGGTATAAACACTGCTCGAGATGTTAAATGAAGCGTCACGCTGGCAAGTAAAAACATGAAACGTAACGGCATGCCCCGCAGCTGTCTCTCAAAGATGCCCCCACACTGGGCTGCCACACACAGAGACAGAAATGCTGACAACAGGAGAAGGGGTGAGGATGTCACTGTGACATTTTAACATCAGCCAAACTTGATGTGACATCTTTTGAATTTTTCATCCAGTCTCTTCTTCGCTCAAGCTGAGCTTCTCTACGTCTCGTAAAAAGGACACACACCTTCAAGTCAACTTCATGTACGCTCACAGAAGAGACAGTTACCGTTTGAGGTCACACAACAGTCCAACATCAGCATCAGGGGGTTTGTTTTGTTGATTAACTGGATGGTACATGACAGATTCGCAGGCTCCTCCGACACCTGCTTCTCTGTGTTTTCCCGGTTCATTCTACATTATGAGGCAATGCTAGGCCTTTGTAAATCTGGGTGATTGGGAAGGGCACACGTGTTCTGTCATCGGCTATTCAATAACTGCTGATGAGTTCATTCAGATGAAGTCATAATGGCAAATTAGTGTCCGCAGCCAGTTTTCATTCAGAAAAAAAACTACAGAAAATTGAATAAATGAGTGAATTTTCCAAATTAAAGATAAAATTATAATATTGATATATGAAAACAAACATGGAATAAATTAAATATTTACATCATCAACAAAACAAATTTGTGTAGCTCCACAGATTTACATATCATTAACTAAAATTTAACCATTTTAAAAATGTAGAGGAAAGGTAGGGGGCTTTGGTGCGCTGCTCCGTGTTGTGTGACGCAGTGCGGCACTGCTCATAGTGTTTGCTTTGATCAGTCCGTTTGCGCAGCAGTCAGTCTGTTTGAGAGAGGGGAAAAAAAGCTGATGTATCGATATTTTACATTGGTATCATTCGATAACACGTTTGGTATCGATATTATCGATAACAGGATCGATCCGCCCACCTCTACAAAACAGAGGAACACACATAAGAAACAGTTTAGAAACAAGCAGTCTGAAGTGTTATTACAACTTTAAAATGTGAATTGTCTTAGTTTTGGGTGCCAGAATAGGTGGACAATGTCTATGGTGGTTACTAAAAGGTTTTGGAATACCAGTGGACACTCGTGCTCGGAAAAACTAATACAACTTTGGTTGAATGCAATAAGATGCATGGACTGACTGAACAGATCATCAACAAATCTAATGTTTGCACATTTTAAATCAGGTAAGATAAATAGAGTGCTTAGTGACTGTTATCGGGTCCTAATTAACATAATTGTACAATATTAAGGAAAATACCTTTATTAGTGCATTAGCAAGTGTGTAAGTGCCCTTAAAGCAACACAATGAATCACAATAACAAAAGGAGTGTAACAACTACTGCATTGAAGGTATTCCATGCAGGTGCAGTTTGATGTTAAAATGGTATTGTTTCCAGATTTACGACGACCCAGGAGTCCTACAAGTCATTGTTTTGCTGTGACGCTGGCTCGATAAAACTTCAGACCGCAGCATACAAAGATGCGGACGTAAGTTGATGTTATTATTTGAACGTAGCCATTTATGACATAATTGAATGCATCCAGTGATTTATATGCTTTGAGTTTCTCTTTGCTGGACACACATTTGTCGCAATTGTACATGTAGATGTCTAGCCGCTCCACCAGCAGTCCTTCATACTACTCCCATATGGTCAGCCAGCCTGCTTCCAACTGCTAGCGTTAATGTTTTAAAATAGCTGCCACAGTCCCATAAAGTGAGTCTGTACATATTCAAAAGGTCCCTAAACTTAACTATCTGTTTGCAAACCCTCGATTCACAATTGCAGTAAAAATTGTTAGCTGCCGCTTGTTAGCATAACTTCTAGCCTCTGCTTTTGCCTCAAGGCTAAGCTAAACACCCAGAAAAAAATGGCATGTTTATAAACTTTGAAACGGTCAATTCGTTGCAAGTTGTCTTCATAAAATTGAACTTTGAAATGAAATAAGGCCAAAGACTTCTTTTACACTGACCACCTTCCATGCTTCATATTTAGAAAACACAAGCATAGAATCAAAACTGGAATTTTTGTGAAAAAAATAAACCCAAATAATAAATTAAAAACATAATCAGGAGAAAGAAAGAAAAGAGACAAAAGTTTGACATATAAAAAGGGTGTTTGGAATATTCTATAATCAGCAGAGGTGATTGGTAAGGGTACAAAGTCGAAGGTCTGTCATAGGTTTAATAGTTTTGAGGAAAGATGGATTGTAGGTCAGCATTTTGTGACAGCCTGTCAAAAAACTCTTCAAGTTTAAAAAAAACATTCTTCAATAAGAACTTTGATTTTTTAAGATGTGCAGTGCCTAATGACATGAAAAGATGAAGGAGTCTCCACAGCAGGACAACCGGACTTCATTCTCCATAACTATCGCTAAAAGGAATGTGTAGTGTTATCGACCCTGGATTAATCAGTTAAACTGAAGATTAAACATTCCTTTCTCTCCCTCTTCCCAGAGAAGTGACTTTTATCTTCAAAGGACTGAAACAACCCTGTATTTACAACCTAAGTGTCACGGGTTAACCCATTCCCATGGTAGGTGCTATGGGAGTAAACTACTCTGAACATCTCCTCACCCCTTTTGTTTCAGTAAAACAAACAGTCCATTAACATCTTCTGACAAGTTGACCCAGACCAGATGCCCAGAACTCCACCAGAAACATTCCAGTGATCTGGGAAGTGTTGTTACCAAAACCCCCTTTTTCCCCTGAAAAGACTCAACCAATGACACCACGTGTCAGACAAGAAGGCGCCAATCTACATCGTAAATTTGAATTCCATTAAGTGGAG
>JAVQJG010143087.1:0-38515 GCA_036024015.1 Craterocephalus amniculus
GTGGGATTTTATCAAACCTTTCATGATAACCGATTTGTACTGGGATTTGGCTGGGCCATGTTTGTTTGCTCATGTTGGATATATTTTCAGAAATAATCTGTTTTGCTTTAAAAAAAAAAAAAAAAAAAAAAAGAGTTATATTTTTTTCCCCGTTTTTTTTATTTTCTTTTATTTTGGAATTTGGTACTTGTTGGGTATTACAGCAGCAGAATGGCAGTCTGACTACTGTGCTGTGTTTTCCCTAATTTAATTGTTTTTTAAAGAAACAAATGAGCAGAAAAAAAATTGGTAAAAAAAAAAGTAAAAAAAAGTAAAACTTTTTTTTTTTTACATACAAAGATGAGCAATATCGAAGAATCACAGGAATCGCTACTGTAATCAAATCAGAACCCGAAATTGTAAAAGAATCAAATCTGGAGGAAAGCATATCATGCCAGTTCTAACAATCTTTGCACCCGTTTCCTAACATTTTCACCACCCTATGATACCATCCTAATTGCAGTAGATCGCAGACTGGTAATGAAATATTCTAAGGCGTAAAGAGAGTGTTGATCCTTGTAACTGAACAAAACTCTTTAGTTGTGAAACCACAAATGCCCTCTGGAGATATTATTTATTGAGATATTATTAATGATCTGCTGCAATGTACCTGGTGTCAGAGTAGAAAGCAATGTGCAGACAGTCAGTCCAACTGTGGAAAGTTGTTACTGGTGCTTGCTTTAATCCCAGTGGCTTCTGATGAAAGTTTGCACCAGGTGAAAAATGAAACGAGTGGTGGTGATTATCTCCAGCCTTCTACCACTGTAGCTCTGCACTACATCAATCTATTGACCATTCCCTGGTGCAGCCTTCTGACCTCAGCGGTGTGATGTTGGCTTTTCACAAAATTAATCCTCTGTGTAAGTCTGAGCTTGTGTGCAGCTTCTTCAACATGTATGCCGCCGTGTTTCAGCCCGGCTATTCACAAACTTGATCCGCCTCTGCTTTTTCTCAGTTCTCTTCACCGGCGTGTGATGATGGGGCAGAGTCAGATACGTTTGCTTCACCTGAGCTGATTTCCATCGCAGAATGCCCATTATCGGAGGCGAAACAAAATACTGGGGGATTTATTTGTACCTATTCTGAAGGAGCTAAATGGAGATTTTTCAGCAAACTGTAACATAACAATTCCTTTTAGGAAATATTTCTTCCACTTCTCCTCGGTTTGTCAGTCATTCACCACACAGGTGGTAGTTTTTAGTTTGTTTTTTGACTGGACTCAGATAAAGAGATGTTAGCAGTCGCTGCAAACTCTGTCATGGTAGTTTTTTTTATTTTTTCCTCCATGCGTAGGATGGAGAAAATGTTAGGACTGCAGACGGAGAGACTGGTGGGCTCAGAGTGAAAAGATTGCCATTTGGACAGGTAAATGAAAGACAGAGAAAGGAGAGGGCCGAGAGGAAAAATGAGGAACGCAGATAAAGGTAAGCATGGGGAAAATGGAGGGCTCTTGATGCCAAATAAATCTGAATGGGAGTGAACGTGAGGATGCTGCTAAGACGAGGAGAGGGTGCAGGGAGGAGGATGAAATTGTTGGAGAGACGGGAGAGGAAAGAGATTGTGGGCTGAGCAAAGGTAGAGGGAAAAATGTACTATTTGAATTATGTAAAATAGCTGTGTGAGAGGCGTGGAGGCGTATGTGTGTCTGGGCATCAAAGAGACAAAAAAGCCTGAAAGAATGATAGAGCAAGGAGAGAGCATGATTGGCCGAAGAAGTCCGAATGCATGCAAACAGAATATGAACCAATAAACAGAAGCAACATATATGATGTGTCACAGTCTGCCTGCTGTAGATTGATGTTTAAGATAAAAAGAAAAGCTTTTAATTCACACAGGGCTGGAAAGTGGGCTTTGATACCTTCCTGCTGTGTTCATCAACTGAAAACAATTATTCAAATAGGTGTCTTGCAGAGGTGGTCACCCTGATTTTATTAGCCGCATATGTGTTTTGTTCTTATCTGGAGTGTTGTAGTGCAACACGCTGTGGACTACTTAAAACTTAGCATGCTCACTGTGGTGAAAATGTTTGGGGAAAAAAGCCATTGTTGTGTGTTTTGGCTTTTTATTTCATATGCTAGCGGATTTTCTCTGTATTTTGACTGGCGTGATCATCCATTAGGTTAATTATGTTTCTTCTCGCCTCGTTGCAACCTCCACGTCTTCATTTATCCAGTAAAATCTACCAGATGACCTCCAATCTGTCATTTTTAATCACTTTTCCTGCAGTGCATGTGACTCGGGTTTGTTAAATAGCATTCCCAATAACCTCAGCTGTGTTTGGTGTGTCCTGCTAAATAGAAACAACAGTAGAATGCTAGCATAATCATGGGAACAGAGCTTGTTGGCATGCTAATGTTTAGCAGCCTCAAATAGCATTGAATATGTGCTTTTTTTCTAAAGAAGTCAGCTGAAATGCTGGATTCTTTCGTTTGGGGAAATAAACTATACCTATGTGCTTGTTTTAGGTCATATTTTTGGTATTAGTCATGAAATTTTGGCAGAAAACATAGTTGGGCAATTGCAGGGTGTGATATCTGCAGTTATTTTACTTTTAAATACCTCAATCTACTCTAGCTCTAATTCAAGGGCATGTGGTTATAATGGAGGGGAATAAATTAATAAATGTTGCAGCCAAATCAAACCTGTGAATGAGATGTGATTGCAGGCTTGGCTGGGCTAATTACTGATGTAGGCTGCCATGTAACAGATCTGATGTCAGACAAAAATGTCCACTGGTAGTTTGTGAAAGTGAATTATGTGAAAGAAAAATTAAAAGACAACACAAAACTGACAGTATGACCACATTTTCTAGAGGTAATATTTAGTATTTGTACCAAGCCAGACATACTGTAAATGTCAGCAATGTTTATTGGAATGGATTTCTGAAGGAAACATAAATAGCAAAAAAATTACATCATTCTGCTTCCTGTGCTGAATTTCTATGTAAAGCACCTAACAGATTCTTGCTGTCTTGGAAATTTTGCAGTTCAGAATTCACTCTTACGTTCTGATGTAAGGTTCAGGCAGTGGTTGGTGGCATCGCTATAGACACACCCAAGAGTCGCCGCCATCTCTACAGTTGGTCTCATCTTCTTCCTCTCGGGCTGAGAGATACTGAAAATTTTGGTATCAGCCTGATATCAAGTAAATCCACGATAACTCCAGGGTAAATCCAGGATAAATAATTGAGAAAAATAAAGTCGGCAATGAAAATCTTCTACTACTTTTCATTTGCTCTCATGCATATTATTTGGCTTTTTGCCCCCAAAGTCCTTGATAAGAAAAGTACAGTTATTGTTAAAGTCGTTATTTTATTGGAAGGCTGGGAATGAAAACAGAAGAAAAAAATTGGATTTTTTTTGGCTGGGGAAAAATAAAAAGGCGTCGGTGTGAAAGACAGCTCACCAGCCTGTAGAGCGTGAAATAAAGCAGCTTCTTGCCCTGAGGGAAAGATGAATGTTCAGTAACTGGTTAAATCATGTTAATGTTCATCTAACATGACATTGAAATATAAGGTTGTGTTATTTGTAGTTTTGTAATCATGTTCGCCTCAGGTTAGCTTTCCAGCTCATAAGCAGCATTCATAGAACATGACATTATAAAAGCTGAAAACGTCTTTTTTGACTGATAGTTTCACTGTTCTAACACTGACACGGCTTGAGGTCGATGCTTTCTGTGCAGTGGGTTGTGGAAGATACAGCATTTAATTCCAAATATATGGTCATGTTTATTTATTTCCAGTATTATTACCTCTGACAAGGCCGAGGCAATGTATTCCTTGGTTTAGCTCTGTCTGTTGGCAACATAACTCAAAAAGTTATGATCAGATTATGATGAATTTTTCAGGTAATCTCAGAAATGAAATAAGGAACAAGTGATTAGATTTTTGGAGTTGATCCTGGATCCAGGATTTTTTTTTTTTTATTCTTTACGATGGAGAAATAGTGATCAATTTGCCATAAGAGCTTCTAACTCGAAACTAACGCCAACAGATTTTTTTTACAATGGATTGGCAAAGGTCTGCACTTCCAGTTTTATTATGTTGGCATCAAAAGATAGAAGTAGACAAAACTTGAGGACAAATATGGAGTGTTCATAGAGTTTATTATAGTGTTGGGAAATTAATGAATGCATAATCATCACGATGATCAGAAAATTTAGATTATTTCTTTGACAATAATCGCATCAAGAAAGTTCCACAGAGGTCTGATGGAAGGAGCAAGGTGGAGATTCAGCGAATGAAATCCAACAAAGTGCATGTCGTTGCAGAAACCTTAACAAAGCAGCTGGACCAAGAAGTGCTGCAGCTAAAAATGACTTAATGTTACACATTTTCACAAGCTGGGGGTGTTTTTGTTGTGGGTGTTTGTGCGTTACAACTTAACCAATGTGAGATATTCAGAGACTAACTTTTTGTGTCAGCTTCCTCTCCCCATTCATGTTAACACACTCCACCGCTGCAGTGTTGCTCCAGTCTGAACTTGTTCATGAATGGTGACATTTATTTTATATTTCATATTTTCTGCACTGCAGGTTAAAGTTAACAGGTTTAAAAAGAAATGCTGGTGAAGGTGGCTAATGCTGATCCATCTGCCCCTTTATTACCAGGGTAATAGAAACACCCCCTGAACTCTGTTTAGCCCTGTGTTCATGCAATATTCCCTCATTTGGTATTTTAATGCTTGCAGGGCATCGCTGCTGTCTTCAACACTGGTCCAAAACCTCTTCGGTCTCTAATTTGTTTCTGATCTTGTGAATTTAAATGCTATAGCATGTGGCTTGCATAGTTTTTGTACTAATAAACCTTAAGATGACCTCTCCAAACATATGGATAGGAACATTGTCCCGTGGCTCTGACAGCAAAGTGAAATGTTCATGTTTTCCCCTTTGTTCTTCACCAGGCTGTGTTTTGAGGAGAAGGTATTTATGGATTAATATTGATTGATTGATATTTGATATTCCCCACTGATTGTCCACTGTAATGCCTGGGCAGAAATTTTCCTTCAGGAAATTGGTGCTGTAATTCAGTACTGACATTTTATGGAGTTTCCTGATTTGTTGGTTAGATAACAGAGCGAGACTTTTTATCACGAGCTGATACGGGTTCCTCAAGTCTAAATGAAAATGTATGTGCCGTGCTTTCATCAATAACCACAGAGACAGTCAGATCATCAGCTCTGTTTTACAGATAGGTGTCCTCCTCTGTCACAGTAGCCCGTTTCCAGCCCACCTTCCACTGGTGTAGCCTCTTCACACACCAGTACTACTCAAATTATTACAATATGACAGAGCATCCATTAAAAGAGCTCCAACGTCTCATAGTAGCATGCCAAAAGGGTGGAAAACTGGCGGCTGTGGCTCAGGTGGCCCGAGTCAATTTGTCAACATGTATGTGGTGCTTGTCTGTCACCTTTCTGCCTGTCTGCCCCAGGGTAGCCGTGTAAACGCGTAACCTACCACCAAGAACCAGTGATGGATTTAATGCAAATATAATCCATTAGAAGTAGCTGGTTTACATTTATTCTTCTTCTGCAGTTTAACTGGTGCAGGTTCCTGTTTTAGCTGTGATTCAAAACTGAACATGCTAACAGATGAATGTGTCGGTAAGAAATCATATGGTAGTTCCTCCCTCACACACCAGCTGGATAACTGCTGTAACTAGCTTATTTCTGAACTGGGGCTTGTGTTAGTCTGTGTTTATATGCATAGCTGTTTATGTGCATAGCTCGATTCAGGCGACCTAGTTAGCAGGGGGTTGGAGAAAAAATCGATTCACCTAAAGACTTGTGAAATTTTTCGTCTTACCATTTTAGGTTATCCCTTATTTTCAGCTGGTTCAAATATATTACTGCTGAATAATTTTGGTGGGGAAATATGGCTCCTGATGTAGTCTGTAGACGTCCCCATTCAACTGTTTTGCATGGTCTGGTATTGAAAAAGCAAACTAAAAATCTCTGAGTTGCAATATAACCTGAATTGGTAGAAAATAATGTCATCCTAGCTGTACTGGTTAGGAATATAAAATAGTAGATAAAGCCCCGTTGGTGTCATTAACTCACATGACTGCTAATGAGAATTTCCTCATAAGAAAAAGATTTTGGGCTTTGGAGTTAAAGGTGAAGAGACTGGACAATTTTACACCTGTGTGGGGTGTAAAATTGCAGAGGGGGGGTTCCATCACTAGATGTTTGCACATGTACATAATCATAACATTTACTGGATCAGAAAAAAATCCATCCTCGTATGAAGCTCTGGCGTTACCCGCTGAGGTACGCTGCTTGTGTGTTTTATAAACCTGCAGGAAACAGAAGAATCATGGACTCAGTGCATTTACAACTAAATGATGCATTTTCCATTTACACAGCATTACCTCATGGACACGTTCCCTCTGCTTAATGAGCACCCAGCAGATGTGGGCTTCTGAATCAAACAAGCACGAGTATACAGTAGAGTTAATAATAACATCCGCTCCTGGAGAAAAACTTTCTTTATGCATCTGTGCACCCGCTGGTTTCCCATGCTTCAGGAGGACAGACTGTCTCGTTTTACAGATGCGCCTGCAGTTTAAGACGTGAAGTACCTCAACTGTAACGATCGGCTGCTTCCCCTTCCAGCTCATTCACTGTCAAAGAAATCTTAAGATCGGAGAGCAAATAAAGCCTCAGACAGTTAAAACTTACATAAAGAAATGTCCCCGAGAGAATTTCAGAAAAGTAACTACTCATTCCTGGCCCAGGGGGAGTTGTTTAAACTGACCGAAGGAGGTAAAAGTGTGACCCACTTGTCTGCAAATGAGTGGCAATAAAGTTGTGGTGACGAGGGGAGAGTGCATCCTTTTGTGTGTGTGTGTTAGGGGTGTGGGTGTGTACCGAACCTTGAGCACTGTATAGTTTGTATCAAACAATACAAATTTTTTATGAACTTGTCATCTGATAATGCATCAGTGTTAAAAAGCTCAGTGGATCTGTGCTCAGTTGATCCACAGTCGTGTTAACAGATTATTTTCTGTTAAAATAGTTTTTTATTACATTGATGACGGAAAAATCTGAAGACCATCTGTCATTTTGAATAATTCAAACATTGGATTATAAAAATGTACTTAAGCATTTAAGCAAATGTTTATTATCAATTTAAGAAAACACAAATTAAACAAAAAAAAACAAAAAATGAAACAATCACTATGATCTTTTGTGTAATTGTGTAATTAATATCCTCATTTTTTTTTCCATTACTACACATCCACATGATCTTTCTTTAAAGTGAAGGACAGGAGTTCATACCTGCCTTGGTTGACACATTAGCCACCGACTCCCTGACAAAAGTCAATAAACACCTGCTTTATGTGATGTCCACTTCTCCACCGATGCGTCTCCCGTTTCTTCTGTGCAACATGCAGACTCTTAATATTTGCCTCATTTCACGCCCAGACAGAAAATCTATCCCTCCAACACTCTTGGACCTACTTTGTTGGTGTGAGACAGATGTAGGAGTATTTTAGACTGTGTTTAGCACTCGTGGGCGCAGCAGCAGTGACCTTGTATGCTTTTATTTCTGTTTGGCTCACCTTTGACCCCTGTCTGCCTCTCATGTTCCTTCACATCTCTCCTGCAGACAGTCACGGCTCTCCTGCAGCTGTTTAAACTGTCTTCCTCCTCTGGTGTTTTCCTCCCGCTGACGCCCAGCTGCCACTCACCTGTCGGCTTTGTCTCCTTCCCGCAGATCATCGCGCTCGGCGGAAGAGTATAGCCACTGGGAAGCAGCCCAGCATGGAGGTCCCTCCCACTGCCCCCCTTCAACCCTTCCGACAATCCGTGAGTAACCCCCCCTGTTCCCGGCCTCGCTCGCTGCCTCCATCCCTCTCGCTGTCCCTCCTCACCCCCCCCACCCCGGGCCCGCCACACACCTGTGGCAGACGGGCCAGCGGCACCCCGCCCTACCCTTTCCCCCTCTCTCTGGCCGTCTCCTCCCCCCTCGCCTTTTGCCCTCAGCCGCAAAAGGGCTCCAAGAGAGGGCCGAGCACACCCCCGTTACCCCGCTCGCTGCCCCTCTCCCCCTCCCTGTCCTTCACCCTGCCCCACTCGCCTGCCGCCTCCTCCTCCTCACCCCCCTTCTTGTACTGGGGCGGAGACTGGAGGGCTGCCGGTTCGAGTCCAGTGGCGGGAAGAACGTTTATTGAGCCACTACCCCCTGTCGAGGTATGTGACACAGACACGACTGAGGTGTAAATACTGGCTGTGTTTATGTTGACTGCTGATATTCCTGCCTGTTTTCATTACCATGGCAACAGATCAGCATTGTTGACGCACTGACCCAAAAAAAAAAACGCCCTATAAATGAGTGAAAAAGATTTTGTTGTGAGAAGGATGACTTCTATTAGGAAACCCAGATTTGATTCCTGAATTTTATGTTTGGATGTGTAAAACTACTCAGTTTGGGTTCATTAATATGCAGATTCTTTGTGAAACTGCTTTAAACTGATGGAGGGACACAAAATACGGTAACGGTTTCTATTCTGGCATATTTATGATGCAAAACTGAATTACAGTCATAGCTGACAGAAACAACCCGCATTCAATAATGTTTAGATTTTATTATTTGAGATAAAAACTGAATATTATCATAGGCATGCTGTCATACTGTAATACTGGTGATATTTAGATATCATAATTATTTTCAGCACCTGTAGCCTATATATTTTCCAGTACTGCCCGTCACAGATATAATTACGTTTTATCATTCAGCAGATATGGAAAGTTGGAATTTTAGAGCCTAAACCTAAACTTTTCTCTTCCTAAACCTAACCAACTAAAGATTAGAAACAAAGCGAATGAATGAATAGGATAAATCTATTAATCAAAAATAAATGAAATCCAATCCATTTTCATCCAAGTATGGGTATGTAGGAGGTCAGGGGGCAGGTGGAGCTAAAGGAGTGGAGCAATTCATGTTTATCCTTAAGCTCACTAGTGAAAGCATAAAACCGGCGCGGTTTGAGCACAGGGTGGGGCAGGGCGTCCATGACTTTTTATCATTAGCATGAAGGATCTTTAAGGAAAATAAGTTGGGAACCAGTGACTGATGTTTGCACACCATTAGCATACCCTGCCCGGCTGCCCGGTCCCGTCATTGAACTGAAAGTCCTACATCCTTCACAACTGCCAAAAAATCCATTAGAGGAAATGTGAAGCCTCAGCTTGTCTTGGTCAGAGTCCTTCTCTTCTATCAGTACTTAGAGGGGTTAAAGTTAGTGATTGCATATACATATTTCAGCTTTTCTGATTGCATAAGCACATAGAAACCTGCTTGGAGCTGAGAACTACCCTGATAAGTGATAAAATCTAAGCCCTGACTTCCGTCCTGAAGGCAGCACCGTTTCTCAGGCAAAATGGCGGCATGCCAGCGAAGAACTGCTGCCCCTGAGGATCCTTCATGTTTTCTCTTTCCTTAAAATGTACCTACTATACTGGCTCCCTGCCCGTGCCAGCTCCGTTGAAAGGACGAGGGGAAATGAGGACATGTGCAAAGCAGCATAATGAGGCAGAACAAGCAGCTCTAAAAGGATTCATGTGTCCAAATAAGAATTAAAAAGTTTGTTGTGTGGAAAGAGTTTAAAATCTGACATGAACTCTAAGCTAAATGAGCAGCAGATTGATGGTGAACACTACTGAAACTGATACTGCAGCACTTCTTGTTATTGCATCTGATAGTGATTCATGCTCTTCTCTCTTTCTTTGTGAGGACAATGTCTACTTTCTGAGAGTTAAATTGTCAGACGGAGCTGCTAATCAAATCCGATTTAGTCATGCTGGCTATTAACTTGGAACCAGCAGATGGAGCCAAGACTTTAGTCACATCCTCAAGACAGGCTTCAAAGCCATTTGACTCATGCCACATGACAAGGTGTTATTTCCCTTCAGTCACTCTTCCGCTGAATAATGCCGCTATGTGAAAGGTAAAGGAATGAGTGCTCATGATGCACCTAAAACCTGACTGGGTGAAGCTTCTTTAAGTGTATAAGGAAGGAAACACACACACAATATGATTTTCATGCTCATTTGGAGACATTTTAACTTTAAATTGACTTTCTTAGGTTATATTTTAGGGTTCAGACTGTGAAAACAGGTAGGAAATTTGAGATTCTGAGTCTAGAATAAGTTTTGAAATGTTAAATGGCGGGCTGCACGGTGGTGTAGTGGTTAGCACTGCGGCCTCACGGTGAGAAGGTCGCGGGTTCAAGTCCCAAGTTGGTCTGATTCTGGCTGAGGAGGGGTTTGACACTGTGTGGAGTTTGCATGTTCTCCCCGTGTATGTGTGGGTTCTCACCGGGTACTCAGGCTTCCTCCCACTGTCCAAAGACATTCTCTAACACTCTAAATTCTCCCTAGGAGTGAGTGTGTGTGTGTCTGTCTTAGATTTGATCAATTAATTGATGGTCAGCTGAAGAAATGTCAACCAATCTTTCTTTCCAACACATTTTCAGGTAAAGGGCCTATTAAGTTCAATCATTAATATTTGATCTTGACATTTCTTTCAGTCAGCTGGAAACACTATAGAAAAAAGTGCAGTTATCCTACCTTTCTGTTATCTTCACACTGCAGGATGAAATGGTCCCACTAACAAATCATCCATAAAAACATGGCTGACTTCAGAGTGTGATTGGCAGGGAAATACTCTGCTGGATAATAAATCATAAGAACTATTAATATTGGATTGAGCTGAACTTTTCCACCAGGAAAACATCAAATGAAAGAGGATAAAGGTTTTCTAATTGTTCTTTAATGTTGATGTCTAATTTCCTGCTAATACTCTTTAGTAGAACTGTCACTATGTTGTATAAAGCACTGTGTAAAAGTCTTGAGCCACCCTTCATTTCTTTTAAAGTAATCTAAAGCAGAAGCTCTCCAGATGTGCAGTTGAACTCATCCTTAGTTAGGTCTTTTTTCCTCACCATTTTCAAAGGAATCCGTTTTTGGTTTGTTAAGCCATTAAACACTAACTTATGAGTCATTCAGGCGGGAAAAAAGCTCCCAAGATCAGAACCAAGTCATTGCATAACAGAAAACTGGCAAAGGCTCATCACTGCTGCAGCCTGGTGTGTCAAGAAGCCGTTCTTAAGGAAAGGAAACAAAGAGAAAAGAAATAAGTCACATGACAAAAGAACTGGACTGAAGATCAGAGGAAACAGGTCTGATGGAGGGACGGATCCTCTCCAGAAACTGAACCTCAGCGTTATTATCTATGAACAGAACAACAGGCGGCTGACATCCGAAGAAGAGCTTTGATCAGCTTAACTTCAAACCAGGAAAGCAGATATGATAAATAACATTGTGTACGTAGTATATTATGTCTGTTTTTAACAGAACGAGTAGTATGAACATGTTATACAGATCTTAAATGTACTCGACTACAGGCAGGAACTTGTTTATAAGAGGAAATGTACAGATGAGAAGTTATGCTATAAAAAATTACTGCAGACTGTAGCTAGGCTTACGAAGCGTGTTTGTGTACCTAGTGTGTGTGTGTGTGTGTGTGTGTGTGTGTGTGCAGGACAGTCCAGTAGTACAGAGGTAGTGGCGTACACTCTTGGATGAATAAAGAGGTGAGGGTATGAGGTGTTGTGTATGGGTTAGGAGTTAAATAAAGGCAGTTCTGGGGAAGTAGGTTTTCCTCAGCCTGCTGTGTCCTTGTCCAGAAGCTCCTGCCTGAGAGCGGGGGGGAGGGCGAGAGGGAGAGAAAACAGGCAGTAGGGGTCCTGCAGAATGCTGCAAGCTGGAAGCAGGCAGCGTTTCTCCTGGACGTCCTCAATGGTTGGAACAAAGTGGAGTTCCTGCGATGTGTTTCCTCCACTGGCTGCACACCACTCTGTGACACAGTTGGTTAGGATTCACACGCTGGGAAAAGCTCGCCAGGGTGCTGCTTCTGCAATGTGCTCAGGAAAAAGCTGGAAGTGTTAATGGTCCAGGACAGAAAGTCTGAAGAACTCTTCCTGATGAGAGGTTTCAGAAAGGTGAACCCATTTCAGCAGATCTCTTCATGCATTTTCTTATTTCTTCCATCCAGGATGTAAAGAAATGAATGGTAGCTCAAGACTTTTGGCAGCTTGTTTACAATGTTCAGTGATGTGGGATGTTTTTAAACATAAATAGTCCTTCCTCGTTGTAGAAATGTGGTTTAATCATGTCAGGAAGCATGTGTGTTACACTACTGCCCACCGCAGGATGTGCTGCAGCACTGCAGCGCTCTGCTGGTGGACATGAGCAGGAATGGGATTTCCTGTTAATAATAAATGTACCTCTGCTCTCCCCATCATGTCTTCCATGGTTTTTGTGTCTCTGTTTGATTTTGATGTTATTTGAATCCATCTTTTACAAACGACACTGACTTTATGTTGACCCCATCATCCCCTCGCCTGCACCGCACCGCGTCCTCTCCTCAATACTCAATCACCTCCACACCCCGCACGCCCTCCTCCTCTTTCTCCCTTTGTCTTTGTCGTCAACTTCCTCCTTCTTCTCCGCCACCCTCCAGAGTTTCCTTAGTAGAAGGTTGAAGGGCTCAATCAAGAGGGCCAAGAGTCAGCCCAAACTGGATCGAACTAGCAGTTTCCGCCACATGATCCTCCCTCGCTTCCGCAGTGCCGACCAAGACAGGTCAGTGGCGAGTTCTGTGACCAGCCGGTTGTGTGTCTGTGTGTGAGTTTGTGACATGCTTGTCGGGAATCACTATTTATTTTTCCTTTCACTTTTAAATCCAGATCTATCTTTTCTCCCAGAATGAAAGGAATGCTGTAAAATATCATTGTCGTACGGGGGAACGAACGTTGTTATTACTACTTTTATAGGACTTAAAGGTTGTTTACTGGAAAATTAGGAACACAGTTTGGAAATCTTGACTTAAATTCCCAGAATATGGCACTGTTGAACAACACAGTGCAAACAGGAGTCGCCTCTTTATGCTTGGGACTACTTCTGTGGTGCTATTCTGCAGACTTTGGTTGGATTCAGCTCTTACTGGACTTCCTGTTGCCCTTCTATCATCTCCAACCAGTCTGCCCATTCTCCTCTGACATCAAGATTTTGATCCAAACAGCTGCTGCTCACTGTGCATTTTCTCTTTGTCAGACCCTTCTCTGAAAACCCTGGATATATAAATCCCAGTAGACCAGCAGTGCATCCATGCCACGTGCAAAGTTACTTAAATCCCCTTTTTTGCCTCATACTGATACTGACTTTGAACTTCAAGTGAGATGCCGCCACGTGATTGGCTAATTTGCTATTGGTGTTAAGTAACTGAGCGAGTGCATGTCTTTCCATTTATTTAACAGTCCATTGAGATTAAAAACTTCTTTTACAAGGTCGAAAATAGGCTGCAGCGAAGACAAACACCATTGCATAAGGTAACCAGTTGAAACACACATAAAACAAATGAGTAAATGACCTTTATAAACTAATTATGAAAAACAAGAGCAAGTTGTAGAGTCGGTCTGAAACTCTTTAGTTTGGATTTAGCTAGTTCCTTCTGCAGCTTATTCCAAGCAGAAGGTGTTGAGTGAACAGAAGCCCCAGTTTAGACCCAGCATATGGGGCAGAAAACAACTTATCATGTGGTTGGAGGAGTAAGAATCACCACTTGTCTGGCCAATTAGGGTACATAAGACGGCAGTAAACCAAGCAGTGCCTTATAAATAAAACTGAATGAAATCCAGCCCAAGAGAATAAATCAGCGTGTTCATATTTTATTACTGTTTAAAGAAATTCTTGAGTAGTTTAATCTTTGTGTCCAGCAGCAGTATCACCTAAAACTGAGACCATCAGCATCACTGTTTCTCTGCCATGGCGATGAAGAAGCATCCTATCTCTCACTATGGCAGCAGACAGCCATATGGTTGCTGTACAGACCATAATGAGTCTGTGGGAGATTTGCTTAATTATCCCTCCTCTGTATCCTGTGTGTGGTTGTGGCTGTGCTGTACGGTAGCAGCACAGAAACTACTTGGCTAATCTTGGTTACATTTGGGGTTTTGGACATTTTAACTCCAAATAAACAATTCAAATAACATTTTTTATTGAAAAAAATTTCCACGTTTTTCTGTTTAGCATCATCAGTTTATTTTCCTGTAAAGGAGAATTTTGCTTTTTTTTTAACCTGGGGTCTGTTTTCATTTTTCCTTTCATACATGTGAGTGATGGAGAAAGGAATTTTCAAGATTTCCAGTATTTAGCCGAGCAGACAGCTACTGATAAGTATTGGGCAACTTTTCCCGCGTCTAAGTTCGGTTAAAAAAACTTGCTTTTATTTTTCGCACTGAAGTTCTCGGATAGTCTTAACGGGCGTCCTCTCTAGTACGTTGTCAGACGCTTGTTGCTCATTGAGACATGTATGAAAGGAAAGATGAAAACAGAAAAGTGAAATTCTCCTTTAATTTATCTGTTCTGAAATGACATTTTTCTCCTTATTTTGGTTAATATAACCAGTAGCAGAAGATTTTTAATTAGATGCTTTACAAATGAGCCAAAGCTGCATATATTACTATGATTAAAGAGCTTGATGTTAATTGATTGTTAAAGGAGATGCCAGTTTATTTCCATTTATGTCCGTTCATTCAGACAGTGCTACACGTTGTGTTTATACATATATGCGTACAAAGGAGAGCCTTGCATAAGAGAGCATTCTAACTTTTGGATGTTTATCATCCCTGTTTGGACTGAGGAGGCAGACCAAACAAAGAAATCAATAACCTTGTAAAAATCAAGGTTGTTTGCCTGATAACTGCTTTCACAGTGCCTTGTTTACTGTTGGGGACAGTGGTAAACATCTGCACTTGTGTTCATTTTATTGAATTTTTATCTTAATTCATCCAGGGATGTAGCAGTTTCCAGCATGGCTTGCATTCACCCAGGCATTAACGTGCCTCTGAGCTTTCTAGCAAGCTGTAAAAGCTGCAGTGATATTCATTTTTGCACATAATTTTTCAGTAATAGCTGCCAACACCTGCTTTTATCATTGCAACTACTGACAGGTGGAGGTAATATTGATGATCAAACTGCCCTGATGCTACATTGATACTTTGATTCCCTCATGCCAGCCGTAACATTCATAACTCCATAACATTAATAATAAACCCACAGGATCCACATAAACCTCCCAGAGCCAGACGGATGTTTAGGCAGGTGGTTTTAATGTTGTGGCTGGTCAAGCTATATTAGAGCTTGTTTTCAAACAGCTTTTCTATGCAGTTTCAAGGAAATCCTAGGCACTTCTGTTTTATCAGGTACGCAAGCTGCAGCATATTCATGCAAGCACCACCCAGCATATATAACCCTGGCTCTGGAAATTCACATTTTTGAGTTTCAGCTCGAATAACGAGCTGTTTTAGACCTCTGCTTAACAGGAAACTTTAGACTGGCAACAGCTTTTTTTTTTTTTTAAAAAGGTTACATTTTTTAAATAAATTCATTTGCGCACCAGAATGTTTAACAGATGTAAAACTGCAGTACAGGTTGATAAACGGTCAAATCAATACATGCTCTCTGGTTTCTGGAATTTGACATTTAATGACACTCTTACAGGTGCAAAAAATATCAAATGAATACATTTCCAAGGATCCAAAACTGTTCTATTTTGCAAATTATCGCAGTTTTAAAAGCTTCATATTAAGTTTTATTTATCAGTATTATAAATATATTTCTCATATTCGAGATTCTGGCTCTCTGGGACTTTAAACTAATCCTTAACTGAACTGGTGAAATGTGACGTTAGCATGAGTTGGAACCAGGGGTGTAACGATTCATTTTAACAACGATTCGATTCATATCAGGGTTTGTGGTTACGATACGATTCATAAACGATACTAGTTCATTTAGAACGATTCAATCCGGAATGATTTAGTAACTTGAAATCGATTCAGTTTATCTATCAACAACTATTTTCAAAAATTCAACCAGTGTGATTGTCATAAATACCTGGATGCTGGACAGTGCAGGGAAGTTTCTTAGGAAGAAGAATCTTACTTTCTTGTAAGGAATCAAGTATAAATCTGGGTATAAACAAAACAGAAAACAATAATAAATAGCAAATCCATTCACAACTATTTTTATTTTTATTAAGTTCACATCTCCAAGTTGAATCAACAGGGGCTAAACCTTTTTTGGCATTATTTTTAAAAATTATCCAATCTTTTTTAATGAAAGTACAGTTAGTGCAAACAAAATTTTAATAACATGCTACTTCCACTATTTTCTCAACAAAAAAGTGCAAAAATAAAATCTTCCGTGCTTCAATCCAAAGTATTATTTCTCAATATCGATTCAAATTGATATCAACCTTTTATAACGATAATAGATGGGTAAATATCGATTTTACTACAATCTTGCCAAGCACATATCGATCCATTGAATCATGGGAATATAAAATCGATATATCGATATATTGATTAATCGTTACACCCCTAGTTGGAACCTAATGAAAGAAAGCAGTTTAGCCACTCTCCGTTAGCTGCACTAGCTCCTGCTAGCCTTTAATTAGCATGATATATCTTTACTATATGATAAAGATGATGATAAATCATAAACAAGCCATAATAAGACAAAAAGAAGAAAAAAAAAGTCTATTGGGAAAATAATATCATATGAAATACATCTTCAGCAAATATTAAAACGTTCACCTTCTACAACAGGTTAAAATATTATGACTTTATTCTCAAAAATTTATGTATTTTAATATTGTAATATTACAACTTAGTCTTTCTCATAATATTGCAACTTTTTTCCCTCAAAGTTATGACTTTGCCAGAGTGTTGTGACTTTATTCTTGAGGTGTGTGCAAAAATATATTTTCTTAAAGTGGCCCTAACACTTTGTCTTACTTTAAAAAATTAGGAAGCAGCATTGTTACTCTTTCATTTTAGCATGCTAATGTTTGCACGCTGCTGGGTTTGTCTTAATTTATCATCTTTTATTCATTGGAGTCCATCAACAATATTCAAACGTTAGCTTCATATTCAGTTTTCTAAAAACAGAAAACATTAGCTTTGTATCAAAGAGGTTAAACTCCTGTTAGAATAAGCATAAAACCTTCTGGTAAATTCCCTATTTGCTGTCAGAGCATATTTCCTTGAGTTTGCCATGTCCTTGTTTCCAGCCTGTCATTGCTGCTGAGTTTTCCTCTCAGGTGTGTGCTTCATCTGTCATGATGTGTTACAAATAATTTGCAAGGGTTGTGTGTTGTCTTTTAATGTTTCCCCGCTGAGACCTGGCGTAGACCTTGTTTTTTTACCTCCAGCGCTCCTGCTGTCTTCTCAATCCCTTCACGCCTCCCGACCCTAACACATCCTTCTCTCCCTCCACTTTCTTTCCTCTAATCCATCTTCTCGCTTTCTTCCTCTCCTTCTGATCTACTGTTTACATAACGAACATGTTTTTTTTTTCTCAACCCGCTTTCTCTCACTCTTTCCTCCTCTCATATTCTTCTCTTTGACTTCCCCCTCTCTTTTCCTCCTCTCCTCTGTATTCCCTTCCATCTGACTCATTCCTTTGGGTCTATTTTTATCCCTCCCTCTATCTGAGCTCCTCTCTCCTCGGCTCTCTACATGTAATCAGCGCTCTCTTGATGAACATTATGATTGAATATAGACAAAAGCAGTGTGAGTCCAAGCAGGGGAGAAGCAGCAGCGGAGTCGAGGATATACAGTTTGTTTTCTGCCTTTAGGTTTTTGTTTTCTTATCATCTCCGTCCCCCTCTTTCTTTTTGTTGGGGTGGGCTGCATCGTACCTGCCCAGCGCTCCCTGCTCTCTGCTTAGGCTGGCTTCATATGTTTGCAGTGGCTCTGTGACTGTCAGCTGTTTGCATGCATGCACGTGTGCGTAGGAGTGAAAAGGTAAGCGGGGTGAACGGGATTTAAAGGAGACGTTTGTGCTCATGAATGTGTCACGACTGGGGATGTTAATAAGAATTATTTTGAGATCCTGTTTTTAGTTTGAAAGCAAAACAGCTGGATGTATCTGTGAACGAACCAATGTTTTTTAGTTTGTTTTATGTTTGGAGAGAGACTAAATATCCATTTGATTGTAAGCAAGAAAAAAATCATTTTTAAATGTAAATTATCTTTTAAAGTTATAGGCAGGATTTTACAGGCTTTTCTGCCTTCAGGACTTAAGCTGTATCTTTTTGCCTACATGTGTGATAACGCAGGACTTTCCATGCTTTTCCGCTACATTTTCTGCATGTTGCTTCTTTACTTACACTAACCATGAATACTATAGGAGTGAATATTCAGATGGCAACAACTTATTTAACTCCAAGTGTTTCAGGATGCAGATTTTCATCCCTTTAGCAACCATTTCTGTGGTCTTCCTCTGTTTCAGAAGTGTTGAATCATAAGAACAGGTTTGCAGCATTATTAACATGCCAGCATTCAGTTAAAGCTTGACTTTTTTTTTTTAGAATTTAAAGTGAGGAATGAGACATATTTTGCAGCTCAATCCTCTTAGTTTTGTTGTGAATTATTTCCTTTCTCTGTAAGAATTTATCATTGAGTGCCTCTTTCATATCAACCTGGAAAGGGTGAAGCATCTAAAGACGAAAGGAGTTATACACGTAACATCCAGGAGTATTTAAATATGTTTGTTACCACATGTCTGTGTTTCATTTGGCTGTTTGTCGATTTACAATTAACATGCAGATATGAACATGAAGAGCTTCTCTGCAGTTTCTCATGCTAAATCCTAAGCTGCTTTCAATAAAAGAACCCCTCCCCTCACCAACATCTAACAAACTATCGCTCTCCCAGGACCCGTTTGATGCAGAGCTTCAAAGAGTCCCACTCCCATGAGTCCTTGCTGTCTCCCAGCAGCGCTGCCGAGGCGCTGGACCTCACCCTGGACGAGGACGCCATCATCAAACCTGTCCATTCCAGCATCCTGGGACAGGAGTACTGCTTTGAGGTGAGAGCTGAGCCGCGTGACGCACAAGCGAGACTGACCTCACGCACAAATACAGTGTACAAAGCTGAAGGGAAAAAAAAGAAAAAGATGTGAACAGAATGTAATTTTTCTTATTAGCCTGTGAAAAGAAGCTTTTCCATCACCTTTTTCATGAGTGGAGCATGACAGAGGTTGAGAGTGAATGCAAGACATTGTTTTGGCACCTTAGCTGCAGTCGCCATAGTGACTAATGGCTGTGGTTGTTGAATTTACCATTGGCTATAACCTTAGGTGACTACATCATCGGGAACCAAGTGCTTTGCGTGTCGCTCAGCTGCAGAGAGAGACAAATGGATCGAGAACCTGCAGAGAGCTGTCAAGCCCAACAAGGTGAGGGGAGAGAAAGGGATGCGGTAGAGGAAGAAAAAAAAAAAGGATGATCCCTCTGTCTGTGTGTCTCTCTCTCTCCTCCCCGTCTCCCGTTGTATTTTGTTTTCAATAAGAGCGCACTGCTTCATTTCTCTGTGTGAACCTCATCCCCGTGTCTGTGTGTCTGTGTCGAGCAATTTAGTAGCTTCTCGGAGCAATCGCGAAAGCCGCGCGCGGTAATGTTTCAGGGTTGCTGGTTTGAAAAACCACAAATCAGGTAATGTGATTTCGGTGAATTGCACTCAGCAGGTTGATGTTTATCGGCCCAGCGTGTCTGCGATGGTTGATACTGAGAGGTGCTGATGGGAGGATTGGAGAGGAGAAAAACATGAGTCCCGACGCTCGGTGAACCCCGTGTAAGGACTGATCCAAGCAGATTTGATAAGTGGATATGCAGAGATGTTTTGTTTTTTTACATAAAACCAGTTAGAAAGTTATTTAAAAAAAGCAGACACTTGAAAAATTACTGAACATATTGGATAAAGCATCAATTGGAGCATGTACCTAAATGGTGAGAGATGCTGACTGTTGTAAAATTTACACAGCTAGAATCCTGTCACCTGGTTACGAGGAATCCATACCATCCGAACTGGCCTTGTCTGCCTTTTACAACAAAAAAAAATGATTTGTTAAAATTTTAACACCTTAAAGGGCTACTTTGACTTTTTCTGTTTATTTTATTAAGAAAAGATTTTGTGAAATATTGCTGAGTAATGTTTTATTAGCAGAGGGTAGTCTGCTTAAAGAAGATGAGACTCCTGATGGGAGAGCTAATCTAACCGCTACTCAACCCAATACTGAATTTAGTGTATTTGAATCAAGTCACACTTATAAAAAGTAAATATTTATTCATTATAAAGTACTTTATGGTGGATTTCTGTATAACTTTTGTGTGAGACAGTCATTAGAAATCTGATTGGATACCCCAAGTACCTTATCAGGTTAGGAGAGGAGGACAGAATAATCTTTCCAGCATGGAATACCAGTATCACGGCTCCAGTTTGTAGGTTCCTAGTTATCAATCCTTTAAAGATATTAACACGTCTTCACTTTTTAAGAAGAGATTTTGTCCCTGTGTAAGCACAACTACCGCTATGAACGGCTAGTAACCTGATGTTAGCATGGAGCAGTGCGAATATTGTTTTATACTAGCACTAGGATTAGTTTTAAGATAATATTTGGAAATAATTTAGTTTCCATTTGATGAATTTAGGGATTGCACACCAGTTAATCAAGATTTCTGTATTGGAGCTGCAAATAAACTATGAAGACACGAAAACACTACTTGGCCCTGACTAAGCTACCTGTAGTGCTACATGGTCCAGTTTAATCTAAAAAAGAGACAAACGAGGCTGCTAGACGATTTTAAATTAAGCTATGACATGAAAATATAGACATATAGCCTGTAACCAATATAGAATTGTATAGGAAGAGATAAGAAAAAAGAGATATGAAGATATTTACTTTTAAATCAGATTTACTTTTAATCCAGACCCCAGACAGATTATTTATGCAAACATGTTTTATTTCTCATGTCTCTCTTAAGGGACCACAGTTATCACAGCAGAAACACATTCATGTCCTTTCCCTACATCTTCTCATCTGAATAACATCCATATTGTAACACCGGGCAGGCTGCATGTAAAACAGTCACCATGCTGCAGCTCAAACCCTTAGCCGGGTTATCTGATTCCCACTCAGGTCCTTGATGGCCGCTATCCTGCAGGGTTTTGTTGTTTCCCTGCTCCAACACACCTGACTGAAATAAGCCACATCACCTCCACCGCTTGTCAATTAGTTTAGATGAGGTAGAGGTTTGAGTTGTTTCAGATGCCACAGATTCCATCTTCTGCTTCTACTCTCCCCATTCTGAGCAGCAGCATGAAAAAAATCTCAAATTTAAAAAACTTTCCCCATATCTCCAAACTAAGAGCACAGTTACCGGAATCTAATACAAATGCATCATAAATACTGAGCTTTACACAACCCTTTTATGTTATAGGTTAATTCTGAGTCATATGAAACAAGTCAAGTCATTATTGGGCTCATCACACTATCATGAGCTTGCTAATTTACTCAGAGGGTCGCACAATATTGCGTTCTTAGGCTAATTCTGTGCAGGAAGACAGCTCATATTAAGTTTGGATTCTCCTAAATGATAACAGATCCTGATACATGCGATTGTCGTCTGATTTTACTTTATTTAGGGATGTTGATGTTGAATTCAAAATCTTACAAATATGCACTTTTACAGCTTACAGACTGAATCAAAATGTTTTCCCACATTATTGAGCCATGGGAATTTAGATTTTAGTTCTTGCTTGAACAAATCGGCTGACAGTGGGACTTGGCAGACTTTCCGTGACATTTATCTTTGCTGATGAGCCGCCATTATTTTTCAGCACTGCTTTGCTTTATAGGGGTGCATTTCCCCAGTACGTCTCTAAATTACGAGGATTTTATTTCCATCCTCTGAGCTTAAATTCAGCTAATCCCGGCCCTTCATACGCCCTCTCCAGTATACTAATTCTCACCCAGATTTGATAGTCCAGTAAACTTTTAGTCTCTTCATGGCTGCTATTAAAGGTGAGCAGGACATGCAGCTTTGACAGCAACCGAGAACTGAAGCGATATGAAGCCTGTCTGAGATAAAGCATCATGCAAGCTGGATGCCTCGTCCAGATGCTCATGCTGCAGGGGTCCTGGCTGAGTCATGAAGCTCCAAGGATTCCTCACGGTTGCTCTCTCCAAAATCCCATTCCCTCCCCTGCCTCTTAACAACACACCGCGCACCTCAGACCAGATGCACCAGCAGAGATTAGACTCACCGCAGAGACAAGGATTATCATTATTCTTCTTAACTCTCCGGACCCTGTAAGCTCCTCTTTGAGCCTTACTTCTTTCTTCCTGTGCAAAAGCAAAGCACCCTCTCCACCGTGATTCAGTGTGTTATTAGTCTTTTGATAGTGAAACTGAGGCAGGGTGGAAAAAGGGACGGTGTAACACGATGTCGAGGCGGAGAACCGGAGCCCATGCTGGTGCTGGTACACTGTATGCGCTCTGGCAAACTGAGCCACCAGATGCTCAGCACATTCAAACTCAGAGGTTTGGAATTAATTACGCCTTATGTTTGGCACCAGATATCACAGAGCACACAAACAGCAAGCTAGTACTGAGGATGTCGATGGTGCTCACACATTGGAGTCATGGTATTAGAACTAGACCTGTCACAATAAGCAATAAGTCAATTGATCCCAAGGTAAAATCAAACAACTAAAAAGCTAAGTTTGCAAGCCGCTATAATATATATATATATATATATATATATATATATATATATGCTATCTTGTTTTTGGTTGTGTTTAGTTTTCATTCTTTATAATGAGACAGAGTGCATTCTGTTAATTGTTTTTGTTTATTTGCATAAAATTTCTTCCAGCTCCAGTGAAATTTAAGGATTCACTGTAGCAGTTTCACAATTGCAGTCCAACTTGCCTGTTTTTTTTTAATAACCGACAGCATACAATTCAACAGCTTCAATGTTCCAGTGTTATTTTATAGACAAACTATGAGGTAGCGTTTTCAAATATAAATGAAAAGGTGGGCATGTGAGGTTTGTTGTATTGAGTGTTTTGTTTGCGGCTCCACCGAGGCTTATTTTGGGCTTGAAATAAAAATTTCAAATGTTTGCTATTTTTCTCGTACTGCAGGAAATCTGGCGATTTCCCAAAAGGATTGGCTCCAAAATTAAATATCAGGGCCGATCGATTGATGCGCACGTGTGAAAATGTTTTTTTTTTTAGAAATGAAAGTAAATTGATTTTTTAAAGGATTTACATGCATCATAATGGCATTCTTATTAAATTAGCTGAAAACGGTCTCAAAGTGAGAACAATATTATTGTTAATCACAATAAATTCTGAGATGATTCATCGCGTTGTAAAATTTGCCTGATTGTACTCGAAGTAGTAAGATAAATAATGACTCAGCGAAACATCTTTCTGTTCGGCACGGCGCTCTGCTCTGCCTCATATAGCTGTGATCAGGATCAGGAAGTGTCGCTGTCTGCAGGAACATTGCCATCATTGTCTGTCCCTTGTCTCTGCTGCACATGTGCATTGTGTGCTTTGTGGGTTTTTTGTGTTTAAGTGGGTTACTCTTTCCATATTCTGCCATCTTTCTTCTGTGTGCACATCGTGCTGTTTTTCTGTCTCTGTGTTCACGTCCAGAGTTGAGAGCAACTCATCAACCCCAGCGTACTATCCAGATATTTATTTCCTGTCATTTACTCTGTTCTCCTGCAGGCTGACCTGCTGTCGCCCTTTTATTCACACAAACGCTGCTTCCACATATTTTTTTGTAGTTTCTGTATGTTTCCCCCTTCATCGCTTCACCTTCTATCTGTAAAGCCTTATCATGGTCCATATTTGACTTCGTTTTGACACGGCTTCTTCTCCTCACAGGACAACAGCCGGAGGGTGGACAATGTGCTCAAACTGTGGATAATAGAGGCCCGGGAGCTTCCAGCTAAGAAACGCTACTACTGCGAGCTTTGTCTGGACGACATGCTGTACGCCCGCACCACCAGCAAGCCCCGCACCGACACCGTTTTCTGGGGCGAGCACTTCGAGTTTAACAACCTGCCAGCCGTCCGCAACCTACGCCTTCATCTATATAAGGAGACGGACAAGAAGAGACGCAAGGTGACCCAGAGATCTGCAGGGTGGCAGGATTCAAATATATATTTTAACCAGTTGCTAAAACCTTTTTTCTCTAATTATTTGCTATTTATTATGGGAACACTTGATCTGGCATTTCATTAATTTCCAGAGTAGGAATGGGTGTTTCAGTCAAAATACAGCTAACCATCTGTCAGATATCAGTAGCTGCCCCGCCACCATGCCCTCCCCTTCACCCTCACCCATGCTAGTGGGTTGGCATTAAGGTGCATTTATCTTCCCTTATGTCCAAAAAGATGAATGCTGGTTTCAAACCCTCTCTTGTAAAACAATCCTAATGCTTCCATGTGTCTTTTACGTTCCATGGTTACTTGAAAATTTGGTAAAAAACTTTGGTACCAGTGCGATACCAGGTAAATCCAGGGCCAGTATTAGAGAGACCGATTAGATACTGATACTTTTTTGCTTGAAATTTAACGGTCATCTAATGATTTTGCTTTTATTTATTGATCATAATTAAACAAAATAATCAAGTCGAATAAAACATGTTTTAATCAACAAATTGAACAGCAGAAGAGAGAAATTTAAATCTGGGAATTTTTGTTTGTCATACAGTTGATAACATTATCAGTGTAATAAAATTTTGAGATAATTCTGATAATACCTATTTTTTCTCAAACAATTAAAGTCAGCATGAAAATTCATGAAACAAAAGCCAAATCTACCCAAACCATTCACACTGTATTCTTTAGCTTTTTGTCCTCAACAAGAAAAGCATCGATTTCATCAAGCTGGTTTGGATCAATACTGATACACACCTTGGTATCGATGGTATTGATATTTTATCAAATCTGCCCAGCTCGATGATGCATCGCGGCGTGGGTGTGTTTATTTCCGTCTTACAAATTCTCCCTGCCTTAATTATTAAAATTAATTTTTCATTCTCAAGCAAGGTGTTTGTATCACAAATAAATCTGTTTTTGGTCCTGCCTGGTCTTCCTCTAATCGGAAAATGTGTTTTTGTTTCATTCTTGTTCTTCTTAGATAAACTATATTGAGTTAAACGGACAGCGCAATACAAACCGTTTGCGTGACGCTTAGGTAGCGCTGACACAACAGGCATGCACAATAAGGATCATTTCTTAGTTTTATAGTTTATTTCATAGTTGGAATTGGCAGAGGCTGCACTTGAGCTCATTGTATTGTTATGTTTTACTCTCCGTTTCTCTTGTATTTACACTCCAATAGTGTGAAATCTCACAACGTCAAACGTTTGTAGAGCCGAGCAACAGCTTGATAAATTCATGCCATCTTGTGGTCATATTAACACATTACTACCAGGTATTCTATTTAAAACACAATTTTAAAAAATGAAAAATCATCACATATCTATTCCCCAAAGTACTAGAAATAAACTTAAATGCTGTCAGATATAGTTTTTATACAATTGGGTAAGAAATGCTTACATGTCTTTTTCCATTTCCTTGAAGGAAAAGAGCACATATCTAGGACTAGTAAGCATCCCCATCTCAAGCATCACTGGACGCCAGTTTGTGGAGCAGTGGTACCCCGTCATCCAGCCCAGCGTGCTTACAAAGGGAGCCGGTGTCGGGGGAGGGAAGATCATCAATGCATCGCTACGCCTCAAATCCCGCTTCCAAACCATGAACATCCTGCCCATGGAGCTGTACAAGGAGTTTGCAGAGTATGTCACCAACAACTACCGCACCTTGTGTGCTGTGCTGGAGCCCGTGCTGAGCGTCAAAAGCAAGGAGGAAGTGGCCTGCGCTTTGGTGCACATACTGCAGAGCACGGGGAAAGCGAAGGTACCACACACTGATTCCTCTACTCTGCAGTTCTTTAAAAACTCCTGCAGAGCAGAGCTTTGTGACACAGTACGCTTGTCCCTTTCTGCAGGATTTCCTGTCAGACATGGCGATGTGCGAGGTAGACCGATTCATCGACCGAGAACACCTTATTTTCAGAGAGAACACTCTGGCCACCAAAGCCATAGAAGAGTACCTCAAACTGATTGGACATAAGTACCTCAAAGATGCTATAGGTGAGCCAGAGCCGTCTGTCTGTCACTGTGATGTTCAAGCTAACCGCGTTGCTATATACGTGCTTAGATCATTCTGCCGCTACAGGTTTTCACATCACAGGTTTTCACATCACCTGGCTCCAACTTTCCTGACTCAAGTTAATGAGTCTTGGGCTACGGTTACATGATGTTATTTCATTCTGAAGTAATTATTCCCAATTAAATAATTCAGATTTGAAAATCTCCTTCAGGTTTACAGGGAAATAATATTTCTGAATTGAGGTTTACATGGGAAACACTTTCTCTTAATTCCACTTTACGTCTGGGTGTGGGAAGGGATCTGATTGGTTAGGAGGCGGAACTCGGCTTCCTACATTTTTTGCTTTTGACTACGACATGGAAAGCCACAGAATAAGAACCATTTTTGCTTGGTTTGGATCCTTGTTGTGAAGCAGCAGTCTATAGCATAATACTTCACTTTTATGTAAACACACTCGGATTCAATCGAACACTCACTCCTGCCAAGTTTTCAGGCGACAGGATGAGCAAATAAGCTAGTGCAGAACAACTGTGATTAACTTAAAGTGGAACAAAGGAATTATTTAATTCGGGAATTAAAATAAACCAGCCACTAACTTCGGAATTAACTTTAATTAAGAATTATCATTTTAATTCAGAAGTAAGTGTTTTTGTGGTCATTTTTCATTTTTTAAATCAATTTAACTTTTATCCACAAATAAAGAGGAATTAAATCTCTGATGTAAACATGGCCGTTGTGCAGAACTGGATGTCTTTAATCTGACTCAGGTGTATTAAAGCAGTGAAACTCTGAAAAGCTGGAGGACTGACTTGGGACACCCCCGGGCGAAGAAAAAATCTTTATTCCAGACGACACAGTGTGTTATTTCAGCCTGCAGGCCACACTGTGCAACAGGCTTGACATGTTTGATGTGTACAGACGATACAATGACTGAAGAGCAACAGAGATTCCAAATACCTCAACACAATAAAGGTTTCCAGAGCCCACGGGTAGAAAAATGTTTACTGGAGTTTCCTAGTTTCTCAGCAACCTCATAGCTGCAACTCCACCACTGTTTATTCCCAGTGTGAGTCCTTCTCTGTAGGAGTAGCATGAACCGTTGGACACATCACAGAGGAGGCACGACTCCCGCTGCTGCATCGAAACTAGATTAGCTTGTTCTGCCTGAAGTCCTGCAACACATTGACTCATTTGGCATCTGCTTTGTCCGACAAGACAACGTCCCCAGGGTCGCTTTGATTGCCCCATTTCATGCCGCACATGATTGGTCAGTTAGTAGAAAGGTGGTCACAATGCAGATTTATTCTAAATTTCTAAAACAACCACAGATTTCTAATTGTTATCTGTGTTTATTCATTTTAACCCATTTCACATTTCAATGTAATGCTGCTATTTCTAACCACGGTGAAGATGCTGTTACCAGTTTCTTTCAGCAAAAGATGGTTTTGAAGAAGAGATTGTGTTTCTCAACCTTGATCTATTAGTTTTGCTGTTTAGAGCTTGATGATAGATTGGATCTTATGTCTGTGCATCCAAGAAGCAGATGTTCTAAAGAAAATAAATTAAATGTAAAGCAAGCAAGAGGTTTTATTCATAAGCTTGGTTACATTAATGATTAATTCTTTGAGTCTTTATTAGAGAGAGGCAAGGAGTTGGACCCTGAAACCTGAATCTAATCAAAAACCGCTGAACCAACTAATCAAGAGAAAAACTAAGATGACTGACTGAGAACTGCAGGGCAAGCTATAGAGGAGAGAGCAAAGGAAACCGCACACATACTGGGATTTACTGACCAGGAAGGAGCAAGTAAGCAGTAAACTGAACTGACTACACAAGGGGGACAGACCCAATGGCATGAAACAAAAAGTAAGATTAGCTAGGTCATGGGAAGAATCTTAAAATACAAGAACATGAAGAAATAACAAAACTAGAAACAGAAATGCAACAAAAACTAAACCAAGCAGGCAGAACAGCTAGAAATGATTCATTTTAATTTATAACAATAAACAGTAAAGTTATCATTGTGACATTTAACATTCCATCTCAGTGTATAAGGCTTAACAAATGCAGTGGAAAATGTTAAATAATTAATTTATTATTTAACATTTACATAAAATCATTAAAATCAACAGTAGAATGACTAAAAGCAAATATGTAAAAACATCTTTGAGTTAAAAACCCTGTGAAGTCGATCAAAGTGAGGAGGATTGTGTAAAAGCTGCTGCTAAAGCAAATCAATGAAGTTCTTTTCATGCATTAGAGCAACATGTTTTGCTTTATGTTATTGTTTATGTAATGTGTTTTGTAGCTTTAAAACACAGCAATCCCACAGCCAAGTTCGACAAAAAAACCAAATCGTACTCTCTCTCTCTCACAAGCACATCCACACACTAACTAAGCGGAGTGCTATTTTTAACCAATATGCTCATCTTGTTTTATTTACCTGCATTTTAGATCAGCTAAACTGTGAGAACTGGTTTTTCAGTGTGAAACAGTGCACCAAGTTAAGTCTGATATGAGATGCAGATTTGATTTAGACAAGACATCTTTCCTGCTTCTGTGCCTTCATGCGATGCATAATGAGTAGAATCTACCGAAGCATGCGAAACTTGACCTGCGCATTCAGCCCACTGAAGTTATCACGCTCACTGGAGGCATGCGTAGCAGCGGGCAGCTGTAGGTGCAGCATCCTGGGAGCACTTCGGGATTAGCTGTCCTGCTCAGGCGAGCATAGAGCTGGTCATTTTAGCAGGATTGTCTGGTTGCTAAGCGCTCCTCTTGCCAAATGGTATTGAAAATGAGAATGTCAGATTATTTATCACTCAAAGTAGCAGTGTCACAAAAATAATGATTATTTAATGCATAATCCAAAATATGGCAGTTTTTATTATGTAATATGTATTATATTGTGGCTGCACGGTGGTGTAGTGGTTAGCACTGCAGCCTCACAGTGAGAAGGCCGCCGGTTCGGGTCCTGAGTTGGTCGGAGCCAGATTCCGGCTGAAGAGGGGTTTGAAACTGTGGCCTTCCTGTGTGGAGTTTGCATGTTCTCCCCGTGTATGCGTGGGTTCTCACCAGGTACTCCGGCTTCCTCCCACCTCCCAAAGACATGCATGTTAGGTTAACTGGGCACTTTAAATTCTCCCTAGGAGTGAGTGTGTGTGTGAGTGGTTGTCTGTCTCTCCATGTCGGCCCTGCGACAGACTGGCGACCTGTCCAGGGTGAACCCCGCCTCTCGCCCGTTGATAGCTGGGATAGGCTCCAGCACACCCGCGACCCACTTGGATTAGGCGGTTCAGAAAATGGATGGATGGGTATTATATTGTTTTCTAAAAATCCTGACCAGCGATGATTTGCAAGTTTGAGAAACTGTTTTTGAGTCAAGATGGATTTGTTTTATATCACTCTTACTGACTGATGCTGTTGATTTTTGCATAAATAACACTCAACTTGTTAGTAATGAAATGTCACTTGCAGGGGAGTTCATAAGGGCCTTGTATGAGTCCGAGGAAAACTGCGAAGTGGACCCTATGAGAATACCACCCTCTGTGCTGCCCGACCACCAAGCCAATCTTCGAATGTGCTGTGAACTAGCACTCTGCAAAATTGTTAATTCCCATTGGTGAGTTAGAAAATAATTTAAAGTGTTGCTTTCTTACAGATAGACAAGACTTTAGATCATTTCCTATAAGGCTGAAATGTATTTTGTCTCTTCGCAGCGTGTTCCCTCGGGAGCTGAAGGAGGTTTTTGCTTCGTGGAGAGTGCGCTGTGCGGAGAGGGGTCGGGAAGATATCGCCGACCGTCTCATCAGCGGTTCTCTCTTTCTGCGCTTCCTTTGTCCTGCTATCATGTCCCCATCGCTTTTTAACCTCACCCAGGAGTATCCCGACGAGCAGACGTCACGCACGCTCACCCTCATCGCCAAAGTTGTGCAAAACCTGGCGAACTTCTCCAAGTCAGTGCACTTTGATGTGATTTGTAGTAGATATGCATTCTTTGTGTTTGACTGGATTACGTGCTTCATGAAGATCCACCTTAATTCTGTCATCCTTAACTTAAATATGGAATCAGCCAGCCTATATTTCGGAAAAGCAAGAAAACAAATTTGAAGCTATTGGTTTTATTTTGTGTTGATTTTTCACATAGCCTATACTGGGGGTAGGTACCTCTGCTCCTTGAGAATTGCAGTCCTGCAACTTTTAGATGCTTCCCTATTTCAACACAACTGATTTTAACTGATGAGTCACAGATCAGAACTTGATTAGCTGGTGGATCTATTTAATTTAAATTAAGTGTATAGAAACAAGAAAATATCTCAAACCTGCAAGACTGTGGCGCTTGAGGTTTCCCCCTGACCATTGCAAAACAGAGATGCCCATCATAGTTCTGCATTGTACATTTGTCTTTTTTCTCTTGTTTCGAACAAGCGAAAACTTCTGTTATACTTTTCTGAAGGCAACTAATCACATATAATAGAAAAAAAGCTTTGAACAAGTTTGGCCAATGCAAAGCAATTAAAAAGAAGAGTGTCATCTGCAAATTTGCTGATAAAAAACATAGGAAGGATTTACACACTACGGCAGGGCTACTCAGTTAAATCTTCAGATGGGTCAGATTTTCAGAAGATCAAATTCAACAGGGCCACTATGCTAAACAGCTCCAAGTCTAAAATGCAATTAAATTACAAAATTGGATCAGTCATTTCCCTTTCAGGGGTTTTATTTATGTCAAACCATATCAATTCATATCCATATTTTCATATTATACAATATTTATATCTTGCCGTGGAATCTCCAGAAAGAGAAAAGTTAGGAACAAAATCTTGCAGTTTATTCCCCTGCTCTAACCTAAGGTGGAAACTAATGTTTGTAGTATCACTGTTCTATTTAATTTTGCCTTTAAACAATGTACATGGTGACGTAATTCTTGTCGAGGCCTTGTCAATTGTCATCTCCAGAAAACCAAACACTAGCCTTTAAACCCGACAAGTCAGTCTCATGCTTAGTAACAGTAGCTGAAAGGCATTGTTTACTGTTTGCTGCCTGGAATTTTTTTTTCGGGCCGGACTGGTGGTCCGTCCTCAGAAAAGATCCAGGCAGCATTTACAATTTTTAATTTTCTTGTCAGAGTTTAGAGTAGTGTGCTGGCAGAATCATAAGCTGGGCCACATGCAAATTAGTTCTGGGCCGCATGTGGAAACCCTCAATTAAGGTTGGATAACATTCACAGCTGAGATGAAGGACTTGGTAAATTCCCAGTCATCAATGTTTAGCCGTCATACATAAAAACCTCAAGTTCTGTAATGTAAACCAGGAATCTCCTACTCTGAACCTCTTACACCTGTGTCCTGCAGGTTTCCTGCATCACACCTGATATAACAGGTGCTTGATTATCTTTTCATTTGAGTCTGATATGTTGCAGCAGTACAACTCAAAACCTGCAGGACACTGGCCTAAGAGGCCCAGAGTTGCCGACTCCTGGTCTACACAGTAAAAATGTTGGGAGTAAGGTTATAATGCTGCTTGCTTTGGATGCAAGCTACATAAATGTGCCTACTGAGAGTGTAAAAGAGCATTTTTCTACACTTGGCATGATTTGGCATATTTTTGGGGGGGTTATGTTAATTCATCATTATATAACATAAATATAAAGCATAACATAAAGGGAGACAAGGCAAGGCACGTTTAATTGTATAGCACATTTCTTGTTCAAGACCATTCAAACTGCTTTGCATAAAACATTAAACGTATTACAGATTACAGAAGCATTCAAAAGTAGTCTAGAATCACAATAAAACCATTTTAATACAATAAATATTTAAAAAGACAGAAAGAAAGAAACAAATCCAATGTTGATTACGTGTTTTTGAACCAAACCAGTAAACCTGTACAGCTTAGATTTGTAGAACATCCCGTTGGGAATATCCAGAGCTTCTCTTTTAATGAATCAACAGCTGTCCCTTCCCTCAGTATGGTGAGTAATAAGGGAATGAGCAGTCTGAACACAGTCTCAGTCGAAAGTAGATTGGTCTAATTTCTCCAAATTTCACATTGTTTACTCTGCACACAGCTGTCATTATGACTCACAGAAAACCAACTGATTCACAGAAATACAGGATATTTGGCTTTTTAACCACTGCTGCCACAAACAGAAGTTGCGCTTAAGATGCAGTCTGATCAATTTATTCCAGTTAAAGTTGAATTTTCACTCTCTCACTGTCTTTTATTTATCCACCCCTTTCCTTCCTCCTCCACCTGCAGGTTTGGCAGTAAAGAGGAGTACATGTGTTTCATGAATGAGTTTCTAGAGATGGAGTGGGGCTCCATGCAGCAGTTCTTGTACGAGATCTCCAACCTGGACAGTGTCAGCAATGCCGGCGGCTTTGAGGGATACATCGACCTGGGCAGGGAGCTGTCTATACTGCACAGTCTCCTGTGGGAGGTCATGGCTCAGCTCAGCAAGGTAAACACAAAGCACTGCAGTCCAAATCAGTTGGATGCATCTGAAACTCATTTTGTATTACCACTGAGACATGCAGTGGTATTTTGCGTTGATATTCAGCCCTGTTTGTTGCAGTTGTAAAGTGTATCTTGCTCATTTTAATCATTTTTTAGTAGGACTACGTTCAACAACATCTCCTGTGAGGGACTATCTTTTGAAAGAATTTTATTTCCTCCCCCAGTGGTCTCAGAAACATTTCCTATGTGTGCACATGGTGCAATATCTCACTAAAATATGAGCTTTTGTCCCCATGCAGCCAAACACACAGAATATGTAACCATCTTTACCTTTTAAAGCCCAACCCAATAAAGACTGAGGAGAAAATAGCATTTTTTTCAAATCTGAGGTTATTTGTTCCTTTACAAAATGTGGGAAAATTTACTTTAATTTTTTATGGTATGTCTACCATTTATTACTGTATATGTAAAAATTGTCTTATGCTTCATGGTATCTATTAGGTGCCAGAAGGAAAGCTTCAAGTGCAGGATTTTGAGTAAAAGAAATTGTTTGTATCATATATGATATATTTAGATTTATAGGGTTAAGATGTCTCGCTTTTCGTCACTAAACATTTTGCTAAATTTGTCTAAATACAACTTAAATATCAAGGCTGAGCTGTCATCAGCCTGACAGCATCAGGCGAGCAGGGGAAGGAAAATGTTTTTTAACGAATAACATCCCATAAAAATTTAGGATCTTATCAACCTGCTGTAAAAACAACCCTTTTCTTTTTCTTCCAACTACAGGATGCCGTCATCAAACTAGGTCCTTTGCCCCGCCTCCTGAATGACATCAGCATGGCCTTGCGTAACCCACACCTCCAGAGACAGCCGAGCCATCAGACGGACAGGATGCAGGACAGACAGTCGGACAGGCTGCTGTCACGGCCCAGTTTCAACCGCGGCATCTCGTCGGAGTTTCAGAATCTCATGATGAGGGATCTTAACAGGTAGGGACGCCTCGTACTTCTAACTCGTGGACTGACTTTGGGCCCCCATGAGTCAACCAGATACACCATAGGACCATAGGCATAAACTGGGGGTGCTCAAGTCCAGTCTAGGAGAGCTACTGTCCTGCAGCTTGAATGCTGAATGACATGCACATAGGGGAAATCAGCCAGTTGATTCAGATATTGGAGACGGGATACAACTAAAAGGACTGGACTTTGGCTACCCTGCATTAAGCCATGCATACAGGCAAAAAGCAAATTATTGTCTATGAAGTAAGAATGTACGGTGAGAATATGGTTGCCACACACGTGTATGTGTTGCTTTAAGCTGTTTCAACTGGTTTGATGGAAGTCAAAATGACTGAAAGCAACAAAATGTAACATAAAACAACAAAATAGTGAGTTTTTTATTTTCAAAATTTGGCTCATATGATTAGCTTTTCTAATATACTCTTATTTAATTGTAGATGCTAAAGATAACGCCAGACGTATGTAATGGCTGCAGACGACCCTGCAGTTGAGTATTAAGAGGTATTTAAAGATGTACATACAGATTAGTAAAATTGGCACATGGTTGCTTTAGGTTTCCAAAGCAAACTTATGTAGTTAGTATGCTGCACACTCTGCATTCATCTGGTTGTTGCCTGTCCTCCAGCAGTAACTGTGATATCTTTACAGTCTTATTGTAAATATTAGGGGTGGGACAATACATCGATCTACATCGATACATCCATCAAATGGTCAATGAGTCAATGATATCGATCCAAAATCCTAATATCGACAAAACATCGATAGAGTAAGCAGTTATCAAACACACTTTTATTTTGAAAATATTTTCTTTTGAATTGAATGTTGAAGTCAGAGCCCAGGAAAAAAGAAAGTAAAATGATGATTTAGTTGCTTTTTGTGATGACTGGAAATAATTGTGATCAATCAATCATGATATTGCTTTATATCGTTTCATATCGATTGGAGGATCCTAGATCAAATCGAATCGAAATCATATCGTGACTGAATTTGAGATATCGGCAAACATCAAATCGCTGTATCACTATATCGATATAATATCGTATCGTGATCAAACCAGTGAGTCCCACCCCTATTAAATAATAACATTTTTTATATTGCCTCTGAACCACCAGAGTTGATCTCTTCTGTTTCTTCGTCCCAGTCAGAAGTTTTTATTCAGTCTGGATTCTATTCCCAAAACGGCTGATGCTTCCTCTTTGTTGGAGCTTTTATTTTCATTGCTGCTTATTTTGGGTACAAATGATCAATGATTTCTGACATAAAAGGTCTCAAGTTAATACATTTAAACGTTGACATTTTATTTTTTCACATAGTTTTATATAATTTTTCAAGTTAGTTAAAAAATATCAGATTTTTATTGTAATATTTAGGTTTTTGCACAATTCTAGAGGTAATGGAAATGCAGCTATTGACTCCTATTTGGTTTCAAGAATTCAATCAATAATTTATTTATACTGCACATTTCACAATGTTTCCAAAGTGGTGCACATAAAATCAATACACCCAAAAATATGTAAAATCACATTATAAAATGATATAAAAGGTAAATAAAGATATGAAATGGAAGACACAGAGGAGCGCACAACTCATACAGTTTGAAAGCTTTTTAAAGTTCCCACTATTAGCAACCTCCCCAAAAATTCCACATCGGTTGAAACCTGCATGACTGCAGCTCTCTTGGGCCGGGTTTGCCTACCAGGTCTAGAACCACAATGCATTTCAGCTCTTCTGACCATCGGATCTGGTAAAACTTTGCTTTCAGGCCCCAGACTGTGGATGAATCAAAGAAAATATGCTTTTATGATATTTTTGTGTGGATTCCTTTCATTTTCCCTCATTCTTTTCATTTTTTAGTACAGTATTACATAACTGAGCAGTTTCTACCCTCGGCCTTACTCACTGCTCTTCTCCAGCTCTATAGATATCACTCGTTTGCCTTCCCCCACCTCCACCGGAGGGGTCATGCCATCCCGCTCCCAGATGAGTTTTCAGGACCGCGACCATCCTCATCGAGCCTCCAAAGACATGTTTTACGTATCCCGTCCTCCCCTGGCCCGCTCCAGCCCAGCGTACTGCACTAGCAGTTCGGACATCACAGAACCAGACCCTAAGGTGAGTTGTGTCACTCTGAACAGGGGAATCATCATCCCATCCACTAGTTTAACCCTACCCAGAGTCAGGTTAGTATGACACGCATGTTAGTCATACTTCTGAGAATCTGCCATCGTGTTTTTTGAGGCTCTAGTTTATCATGGCATCTGCTTTTTTTTTCAATGATTCACCTCGCTACTCATCCTAGCGGTATTTCCTGGGAAATACTTTCAGGCATTCCGATATCCAAGCAGGCCTGGCGGTAAAAACACCCGCACCACCCTCACCCATGTCATCCGTGGCCATAACAAAATAACAGGGGCACACTAGCCTCTCATATCCCTCACTATTTAGGTGCTCAGTGTCAGTAAAAGCGTATCTATGATGGACCTCCAGGATTCCCGAATGAACAGCGTGTCTAACCTGCAGTCGGTGGACATGCTCAACTCCTCCCAGGCCTCCATCGCCGGTATGGGCAGCTTCGGAGGGCTGAGCAGCGGAGGCGGTGGCGGCCTGGGGTCGGGCCTGAGCAGCCAGCTGCGGGCCGGTGGGAGGTTGTCAGCTGGCTCTGGCGGCTCCAGCATGTCCGGCGGCCTCCGGCTGAGCCAGCTGAGCCAGATGGGCACCACCACCGACTCGCTATCCCAGCAGCAGCAACAGCAGGCCGCCGCCATGCGCTACCCGCTTTCCTTCCAGAACCCGCTCTTTCATCTGGCGACGGCTGACGGGCCTCAACAGCAACAGCTCCATCACCAGCACAGCCGGGCTCAACCCCCAGCACCCCTCCTCCTGGCCCCAGAGCCCGAGCCTTCTCATCAGTCCTACATCCCACAGTTTGCCCATGGAGGGTTCTCTCGCAGTGAAGACCTGTCCACGCTCAGGACCAGGGACGGTCACCTGGGCCAGCCCAGCATCATCCACTCTCACAGCTACAGTGACGACTACAGCAGGGCGGACTATGGACGCAGGCAGATGTCCATGCACATGCAGGTAAACGCTGCTTCACTGAGGCCTTCAAGTCATTGCAGCTAGAGTTTTATACCTTTAAAGGTGCCTCTGATTGTTTTGTCTCTAAGCTTGAATTAAACTTCCCCTTCCACTGAGGAAAAGGCGCAAGGCTCAATAGTAATTCTTCTACCTGGAGACAGAAATAAGCTATATTAAATATAAACTGCAAAATTAGAATTTAAGGAAATAAAATATTGTTTTTTAATTCAACTTAGAATGAAAGCACTTTGCTGTTGAGCAGTGGGTCAGAATACCTTTGGACAGGTGTAGAAGTCTGATAGAGAGTTCCAGAAAACAGCTGATCGCAGTGATGGCCTCAAAGAATTGTTCAGCTAAATATTAGCTTATGAGTGACGTAACATTATTTCTTAGCATTTCTGCTTGTTTTTAAAAAATGCTTCCATTGAACTAAAATTTAGAAAGGTGTTGATTTTCATGCAATTTTTTACATATTATTAGTTTAGTCAGGGGGTAGGAAGTATTTTCGCCGACAGCTGTAGATGATTAGAGATCATCATCTGAAATTCCTGAGCCTAAAGTTGACGTCATCAAGTTGATGGATGGACAAGTGGACACATTTTTCAGGGCTGAAGGCTATGTTATAGAGGTGTAACGATTCATTTTAACAACAATTCGATTCATATCATGGGTTGTGGTTACGATACGATTCATGAACGATACTCGTTCATTTAGAACGATTCAATCCGAAACGATTCAGTGACTTGAAATTGATTCAGTATATCTATCAACAACTATTATCAAAAATCCAACCAGTGTGATTGTCATAAATACCTGGATGCTGGACAGTGCAGGGAAGTTTCTTAGTAAGAAGAATCTTAGTTTCTTTCAAGGGAATCAAGTATAAATTAAAATATAGGTATGAACAAAACAAAAGTTCACCTCTCCAAGTTGAATCACCAGGGGCTAAACTTTTTGTGGCACTATTTTCAATAATTGTAGAATTTTTTTAAATGAAAGTACAAACAGTGCAAACGATATTTTGATAACCTGCTACTTCCACTATTTTCTCAACAAAAAAGTGCAAAAATAAAATCTTCCATGCTTCGATCCAAAGTATTTGTCAATATCAATTCGAATCGATTCAATACCTTTTATAACGATTCTAGATGGATAAATATTGATTTTACTACCAACTTGCCAAGCACATATCGATCTGTCTAATCATAGGAGTATAAAATCTATATATCAATATTTCGATTAATCGTTTAACGCCTACTATGTTAGTGAATGTTAAAGGAAAATCCTGTGGAACCCTGACACACCTGCAGACATCTGTGGGTAAAGAGTGAGCATCAGTGGTGAAGCCCTGTTCGCCGTTTCACTGCTAATGTGCGCATGCATGCAGCTGACACACACATGGCCACTACAAGCTAGGGATGTGAATCTTCAAGCAACTCACAGTTCAATTCCGATTCTTGGGGCGATGATTCGATTCTGTATCGATTTGTGATTCAAACCAATCTTAATTCACATTCAATCTTCTTCTAGTAACAAAGCGTGCTGATTAACTTCATTCCTCTATAAGCCAGAAACAGTTTAGAGGAATTGCTTCATTAATTGAAAGAAAAATTATTATTTTTATCAAATAAAATTTTCTAACCTTGCAAAGTTTAACATGTTGTGGTCACTTCAAAGAAGCTTTGAAAGTACCAACCAACCATTTTCTGAACCGCTTAATCCAAGTGGGTCGCGGGTGTGCTGGAGCCTATCCCAGCTGTCAAGGGGCGAGAGGCGGGGTACACCCTGGACAGGTCGCCAGTCTGTCG
>JAVQJG010143100.1:0-12605 GCA_036024015.1 Craterocephalus amniculus
AAATATAAAAAAAAAAAAAAAAAAAAAAGTATCAGCGCAGTTCCCAAAAATCTTTAAACCTCCTTCCAGCTTTAATACACAACTAGATTTACTGCAGAAATGAAATTAACCGGGAAGAAAATCAAATTAATAAAAAATGCATCAATGAGCTCTATTAATCTATTAATCATACTGATTTATTTCAAGCCTGTTTATAACTGCTGATAAATATCCCAGTAATTTTGCTGGAGCCTCTTTAAAGTTGTGTTAATGGTAATAATTTATCTCCTTGAAAGTTGTGAGCCAGCTGTGTATCTGTCCCATTCATCACTGGTTAGTTGCTCTTCACCTTTTATCAAGTCTCCTGAATCAAAGTTTGTTTTAGACACTTCACTCGGGTGTCTTCTTGCAACAACTTCCACCCCATAAGATCTTATGGCTTAACATATTTCATGTCTTTCTGTGTTGAAATGGAATCAGTATTATGTCAAAAACAAATTCATCGACCTTCTGAACCTGCTTGTGACTGAAATCAGGATTTTAGGGGAATACATTGAAGCCCTGATCAGCTGAGATGTCCAGTGTTGTCCCTCAGTGTGGGACTATGTTATACTGTAGTTTTGTTATTTTTTATATAGACCTGGGAAATTGAGAAAAAGTCATATAATATGAAATATTTTATCATTAATATGAATAGAAATAAAATTGCTAATAAATAAGAATATTAATATCAAAAATGTTTTTTCACAGATGTTTTCACACTGATTTTATCTGATTAGTCTGACAGCAATATTAACTTTACTTACACCGTTCTAGTACCAGGTTAGATCCTGTTTTCCTTAAAAACTGCTTTCATTCTTGGTGTCATAGATCCAACAACGTGAAGGAAACAATCCTCAGAGGTTTTTCTCCATATTGACAGCTTCACACAGTTGTTGCCCATTCTCCCTTGAACTCTGACATCAAGACATTCTGGTCCAACTTCTGTTCACTGGATATTTTCTCATCTTTAGATCATCCATAAATATGGTTGTGTGTGAAAATCCCAGTAAATACTCAGACTAACAACCATAACACATTCAAAGTCGCTAAAATCCTCATTCTTCCTCATTCTGATGCTAAGATTGAACTTCATCAAGTCATTTTAACCACGTCTATATGACTAGATGCATTGAGTTGCTGCCCTGTGATTGGCTGGTTGAAATTTGTGTTAACTATCGAGCTAAACTTCCAACTAAATAGTGTCCTGGAGTCAAACCATGCCGAGTTAGGATATATGTCATATATGTTAAAAGGGCCCTGAGGTGATTTTTATCATCCGTGGTTCAGTCTGGTTGGAGCTCCGAGCCCTTTTAAAACCAATCCAGCGTTTAATAGAAGCAGCTAAAGTCAAAAAGCAGTGCAGAAAAGCTTTTTATGCCTGCGTGAGATCATCTTCCCCAGGAGGTTTTGTTTTTGTCTTCTGACTCACATGCTTGCTTCTCTGCCAAAAGCATGACCTTCCCTCTGAGAAAGCCTCAGAACGATGACTGGGCGCGTTCATTTCTCTTTTCTTCTGGCTGCACAGTCAACAATACGCAGTTACACAAAAGGCAGGTTGACATTTATTTCTCTGCAGCAGCGGCTTCGCACACTGCTTTACAATGATACAGAAAAACTGGGCTTGTTTTCTCTGTTGCAAACAAAAATGATAATTATGACACATTTACAGAGGTGAAGGATAAACTGTACAGTTTCTGAAAAATAATCCTTAAAAAAAAGAGAGAAAGGAAATCTGTAGAAAAACAGGAGGGTGAATTCACAGCATCTGTACACTTGCAAGTTCTTTGGCACTATTTCCAAACCTAAGATACTCGTCTGTACAGCCCACGAAGAAGAGCTGTAAGCTGGTAAATGTTGCCCTCTTGTGATTAAAGGAGCAGGACGCACAATAATAAAGCAGCTTTTGTTACAAAGAGGTGGCAGTCAACACATTCTTTGCCAAGTTTAACTACATGAGCAGCGAAATGTTGAAAGATCTTGAGTTTATGTTCCATGTTTGTTTACTTTCAATTTTAAAATCCTGTTTGATGTGTCAAGTGTGAATTTCTGGTTGTAGTTAAACCACCTCGACTACGAGAAGACTGTTTACTGCGCAGGACAAACTGCATGACATAAACCAACACTGGACTTCTGAGAAAAACAAGAAAATGACATCACAAGATCTGCAGGGAGCTAAAAGACCAACATGATGTGCAGTCGTGGGAATTTTTTACTTTTAATACCCTGGTTTATGGTTTTTATACATCAGTTCATTGAGGTTTCTTTAAAATTTGTTTCTTGAATGCGGGGTACAAGTCAGACTCACAAAAATCATAAAATTTCTGATAACCCTGTAATAGAAATAAAAACATCTGTATTCAGTTTAATTGTGTATTTACAATGTTGAGTGTTGAGCAAGTTGTGTAAAAACACATGACTGTGAGCACGTCTGTTCTGTAAAAGCATGGAGGGCAAACCACCAGGAGAGCACATTTATTGTGTTTTTAACACATTTTTACCATCACTTTACTCATGAATTATTGATAACGTGTTTTAAGTATGCGCCTTTAAATATTTGGTATTTAAAATCGTTTCTTTAGGGACTAACTTAAAAAGTTTGGGAAGTCCTGTGCAAAAAGTTCTGCATTGGTTAGGGGGTAAATTGGTAAAAAAAACATCTTTGCTTTGCTGGAGCCATTGGTTTAAAGGTCCCACCACAACATTCCAGTCAGGTTAAGGTCTGAACCATTAAAACATCTTGATTCTTTTCTTTTTCACTCTTTCTGCAGCAGATCCGATGCTTCTGCCAGTTTCAGACAAGCTTCCACTGGCGGCCAGATGGCCTCACATTTAGCTCTATAAGACTTTGGTACGTAGAGGGATTAAATGTCCACCCATGTCCAGGTCCATGTTGGTTTGGCCCTCTGTGCTGAGGTAGATTTTCTCCAAACATCACTTTGGTCTCATCATGTTGCTGCACAGTAGCATTAAATGTTTGGGTGTAAATCCTTCATATCAAGCCTGGCATTAACTTTAACATTTAACATGCTTTCCCAGACCTGGAGAGTCGGACATTTTCATGTTTTTGTGGTTTCTCTGATCATTAGTCAGTCTCATCTCAGGGTAAACGTCCAGTCCCGAAGATTTTCCACCTCTTCTCTATGTGCAGAACGATGGACTAGAAGTAGTTTGGAAACGATCCACACTGAGGGGCATCAGCATATGCTTCTCTAAGATCATTTCTGATGTCTTTCCTCCTTGGCATTGCACTGACACACCTAAGTCCTTGATCACTGCACTGATCAATGATCCGTTAATCGGACGGATTTGATCAGCAGCACATTTCAGCCACTTCCTGCTTCATGGGGAATTATAGAGTAACGATGGACGATGTGGTTCTTCACTTTCTGCTTCTGCATTCTGACTTTCTGATTAGATAAATGATAAAAGTTTAAAATGTTAAAAGGGTGTTATCCTTTTACTTATTACTTAACTCATTTTTTAAAATGTACACTGTTTTATATAAAAGAATTTTTTTTTTTTTACCTGACAGCAGAACTTCTCTTAGCCAGGAACACAGGACAGTGAGGATAATGACCACTTGGAGGTGTCGATGCCATCATCATACCACTTCGTTTTAACTTTGATCCAAACAGATTTCTCTGCTACAAAAAGATCCATTGTTGATTATTGACTGAATGCTTCAGTGACCAGCATTTTTAAATATCAATCATTATCTACTGATTCTTAAGAGAATCCTCGCTGCTTATTTTATATATTCTTTAACAAGAGTTTGCGTGTCTTGTCGTAAATTGTAGCCCTGTTGGATATAAACACGTAGAGGATTGTAGTGTGAGTAGATGTAGTGTCACTTCCAGCATTAATTTAGAGGTTTTTTGGGTCAAACTTGGCAGAATTTGTTTAAAAAGTTTAAGTCTAAGAGGGATATTCCAGGCTATGCAACCCTGTCTGGTGAGGAGAGTAAAAAGACTGTTAGCAGAGGTTTAATAATACAGTCGTAGGTAGTACAGACAAGGAATATGTGTGTGTGTAAAAGGATTACTTCATGAAATACACCATAAATACATCAATATTATTACTGCATCAGATAATCTCAAAGAGTCTTTTTGTCCTTCTCTTGTTCAGTAATTAAGATCTCATCTCTGATGTTCTGCATCGTCCAAACATCCGAGTCCTGCCGTTGAGTTTTTGATGCTTTAAAGACCGCGGGAAATTCCAGCCTCCGGTGGGACGTTTTGGAAAGTCGCGGAGAAACTTGAGATTTTTCCAAAAACGCAGAAACAACTTGGAGTCTTGTTTTGAGGGAAACCTGACCTTAAAGCAACATCACATGCGCACACTGTTTTCCCTTTCGTGCTCCTCTTCCTCCTCTCGCTGCTCATCATACCATCGTCTCTGAGCTGGATCCTTTCCCCGTGAAGAAGTCCCAGAAATTAGCGGCCGGTGAGGGTTTGCTGTCCTCCTGCGGCACCTGCCTGACCCAGATGCTGCTCTCGCTGGAGCCGCTCAGGCTGGAGCAGCTTCCTCTGAAGCTCAGCGCAGAGCCCAGCGCTCCCCGCCGCTCCTGCTGCTCGCCGTCCTGACTGTGGAGCCTGGAGGAGGGAGAGGACTGTGCCAGGCTGAGCAGGTTGTGGTGCGAGTGGAACTGACGCATGTGGCGGATGGATTTGCCCGGAGGGACCTCACCTGGAGGATCAAAAACAGGATCTGGGTTAAGAAGTCATGTAGGAGTTGCTGCTGTAGCTGCTTCAGGCCGCCACCAGAGGGTGCTGTTGCCTCATTTGTCATTCCTATTCTACTACAACATATTAACAACAGTAAGTCGTCCAATAATGAGTGATGAGAAGTTTTCCCAAAAACGATTTCCCCAAAAACAACTTGTCAAACATTCAGTTTTCCATCGTGACAGAATGACAACTTCAAGCTTTTTTTAACTGGTTTCGACAAGAGGGTGCAACACTCTAACCCTTTCATGCATAGCGTCCACCACAGTGGACACCTATTTGACAGCTGTTTTCTAGTATATCCATGGGTGGATATGGAAAATTTGTAATTTTGCCACTTCAGGGGACATCAGTGAGTCATGTAAGTCACTGTCACTTACTCTAGAATGAATATTTATATATGTAAATTCATACATTGTAATAACCAAACTTTCTTTCGTGATAAGCAGGAAAATAAAAATGATACAGCCATATTTTTATAGAATATCCATACAATAGAAATATGAAAAGCTTATCTAATTAATAATTTTGAAAATACTATGAAAATACATAAAAAATAAAAAAGTAAAATATGATCAAGAAATAAAAAAGCATCGCTGTATGTGTCCCTGGATGTAAATTACTGTATGCAAAAAACATGTGGCACTGTTTCTTAATAATTCACGCATGAAAGGGCTAAATAACCCCCATGTCTTCAATTGCAAACAGGAAACTGATGCAGAAATTAAGTGGAAAATGTAAAAATGGAGATCCAGAGTATGTACAATTCTAAGGAGCTTATAAGTCAATATTTGCTCTGAGAATCTTTATTCCTCCACACAGTTTGAGCCTTCTTAGATGAATTACTGTGGATTTCTTCCAGTTGTCTTCAGGAATACTTCTCCAGACTTACTGAAGGACTTTTCAAAGCTTTTTGGATGTTTTTTTGCCTTTTAAGATTTGATTTTTAGTCCTGAAACAACTTTTTTCTTGTCCTCTACCTGTCTAATTTTTTCTTTGTTTGAAGGACACACAGCACATCACGCCAAGATACAGGTTTTCTTATGTCTTTATGAGTCACCTTGTTGGTGAGAAAAAATAAAACCTTATTTCTTTAAGACATTCTTAGATACAACTAAAGAAGACAAGCTGCTTGTCACGCTAAATGATGATAGCATACTGGTTTATCCTTTTTTATGCTTGAATAACTCAGAGCTCAGTTTTATGGGACAAAAAATAAATGAACATAATGTTGGATCCCAATAAAAACTTAGAAACACCTTCAGAAAGCCAGAGAACTGTTACTGAAAGACCACTTTAAACTACACCATAAAAGCCTGGCTGCTTGGAAGAAAAAATACACAGACATAATGGGTGGCTGTAGACTTTAGCTCAGTATGGACACAAGTTTGACAGATTTACAATGATCGGGACACTTAGCAGGTATATGAGGGTTCACACTTCCACAGAAACAGTTTGACCCAAAGACTGGGTCAAAAAAAAGAGTGGCTCCCAAATTGGGGGTCGGGACTACAGATGCACCGAAAAGAAAAGTTTGGCCAATACCGATATATTAATATTTTTGCAATGGCTGATAACCAATATTTACCTGTTCTTATAAATAATAACTCTTCCCCACATTTCTTTGATCTTTCAAGTATCTTCTTTTGACACCATGAAAACCTACAACGTAATGCCATCGCTTCTCTTCGCTTCAGTCAAACAGCCCACAATGCTCCTTACCATCATGTCACATGTCCAAACATCCTGCATGGCCAACCACCACTGTTCCCACTCGCAGATGGACAGAAATAAATATCTGCTGTTGATATTAGTCCAGTTTTACTTGTCGGGCCAATACCGATATTTCAAACCAACTGATACCGTTACTCAAACTGATATATTGTGCAAGATCATTTTCGAAAAATAATTTCAAAAATTTTTATCATGGCTGTCAAAATGAAACCATGAAAGCAGAGATGAATCTAAATTTGGTTGCTTAATTTCTCTACACAATTCATAAATTCCCCGAACAGTTTTCAAGTATTATATTCCGACGATGACCTTCTGATATCATACAATTACTCATTGCCGTTGTGTGTGTGTAAATGTGTGTGTGTGTGTTTGTGTTTGGGAACCCCTGCTCTAGAACAATGGAAATGACATTGATAAACCAGTGAGTCAACATGAAATGCTGGAATCCTGAAAGGAGCTGCTACCGTATCTGGTGTCCTGTCGCTTCCTGTTCTGGTTCAGCTTCAGGACGTTGAGGAAGACCTCGCTGCTCAGGCTGCCTTCGCCGCTGTTCCCGTCCGGGGGGAAAAGCGGTGAGGGGGGCTCCAGCGGGGACAAACTTCCACTGGAGGCTCCCACCGAGTCCAGAGAGGCCCCCGTGTCCCGACGACCCCCCGACTCGCTGCTGGTCTCCACCGTCAGGTGGCTGCCGCTGTGGAGAGTAACGCACATGATGGATTACTGGTATAACTGGTGTAACTGTCACTCACGTTTTCCTCTCCATGGCGACACATCTGCTGCTTACCTGAGCTTCCTCCGTAGCAGGTAGTCGATGACGTCCGGGTCGGTCTGGATCAGGCTCATCAGGACTTCCTGCTGCAGCTCTGCAGACACCTGCAGGAAAACCCAGATTCACTGAGTCAGACGTTAAAACCAGGTCAGACTTCCTCGGCGCTGACGCCAGCAGAGAGGAAGCGGCCTGACACACTTTCTACGAAACATTTCTACCGACGGCTGACGGAGGCCGATCGGTGCGACCCGACGTACCGTGAAGAGCCTCCGGTGGTTCTGGATGAGCACCAGGGTAACGCTGATGATGGCCGTGCTGTCCTCGATCCCCATCGCGTGAGGACTCACGTCTCCACCTCGCTCCCGCTGAAGCAGGTTGGGCCCGAAGATCACCGCCAGGTTAGCGGCCGTCATCTTGTTACCGGTGATCTGGACGGACAGAAGGAGGAAGCCCAGCTTACAGGAGAGAAATAACTCTGCTGTGTTTTGAATGGTATGACAAATATGAGAGATGACCTCCAAATCATTTTGTGTTTGAGATAATTCATGTTTAACATTGTCTCAGTTCAGCTGATGTTTCTATGCTTTTAGCCTAAATTTGTTCACCAAAAAGAACTAATTCAGCACAATGACATGAGTTTCTCTCTATGAGGTAAGCTCATTCTCAATAAAATCTTCAAGACATAGAAATTTCATTTCTGACCCCAACCTGAACTTTAAGCTATCACGCACACAAACTCACCGTCACCTGAACTGTGATAACGTTTAGCATCTTTTATGTTTATCAGTCATTTTCTTTCTTTTGTTCTCTTGAACTTTGAGAGTTTGGAAGAGTGACATGATGGAAAACAAGCTAAAACATCCCACATCATTTTATTTAAAGGGATACAGTGTAACTTTTGACCACTAGGGGTGCTAAACCTGTAACTTTGCACAGGCCACACGACACTTGAAAATTTGAAGTCTTTCCCTTTCTGCTTTTCTCATACCCCTTTCACACTGGGGAAAAACCCGTTTAAACCCGCGTACAATCGGCTTTTGGTGCCGATGTGAAAGGCTCAGCGACAAGTCAGAAAAATGGCAACAATTATTGTTTACTTGCCTAGATTTCTGTTTCTGGGTAACATTGTTAACGTGAACGCAGCATGATTGCATCATCAGACTCACATCTGTGAGCAACGCTGCTGCCAGCAGAGGATCAGATGCGCGTTTTTTTTGGCGACGTGAAAGGAGCCAAATGCCGATTGATCGCAGGTTAACGCGGCTTTGAAAAACCCGCGTCGACGCGCTAATTTCAGTGTGAAAGTGGCTTTAGACATAATGATGTGAAAAGATCAGATTTGAAACAGTTTGGGCTGGTAACATGGCGAGAAAATGTCCGATCTGTGTTGAGGGCAAAAAGATCAGATATCGGCCACTTTTGATTGAAGTCTAAACAGGGGCAGGGTGGATGTTTACAGTGATATTTGAGACTATGGTTACATGACAATGCTGCTACCAATTCTCCCCCACTCCCTGTGGGAGTAAAACTTGCATTCATATGGCGGCGGAAATAATCCGACTGTTGTTGAGACGTGGTTGCAAATTGAGTAAATACCATATAATACACATGTCAGGCCTTCAGATGGCAGGGAAAACTAAGTTGCAACGAAACACCCCATGTTTACACTAGTTCCTACTATGTCCCCATTAATCTGGAAGATCTCTTCACTGACTTGAGAAGATGTAGCAGCACAAGAAGAACAAGGAATCCACCGTTATTGCTTTGTTCATGTGGCTTGCAGTGTGCAAAGCAGGTATTGATGTAGTCTTATTCCAGAGCTTTCACCTTGGCCTTACACGGCTCCGCACCACTCTGGAGCAAGAAATTTGCACCCTGAAGTCCGTCGTCAAAACTTTGCACCCCCCTCGTAAGCCATTTTTTTGAGCACATCAAAATCTGATGCCAATTAAACTCTGAGCTACAGGCTAACAAAGCTAATCAGCTAATGGACGTAGGCAGGTCAAAGCTAAGGTGCGCTGGCTAAAAACTGCATCTGTGCTACTCAGTGCCTTTTTTTCCTTGATATGTGGCACCTGTGAATCAGAAGGATTTTAATAATCAAATAATGCCTAGAAAAAAATTTGTTGGAATTTTTTTCACTCACCCCCACAGCTGTCACGAAAGTAAACTTGACCTTTTAAACCTAAAATGTTTTTTATACCAGGCTGTAAATGTGTTATTTCTGCTTTGAAGTTGGCCTTTTTAACATGGGAGTCTATGGGGAATTGCAGAATTAAAATATTCTCCTTACATGGTTTGCACAGAAATATTAATTCAGATTTAATGATTTACATGTACAACTCGTTTATTTAATTCCGCTTGAAAGCCAGGAGTTGGGAAGGGTTCTGATTGGTTGGATGGCACAAAAGAAATACTGTTCATATGTACTTATACCCAAAGCTAAAAAACGCTTAGTTTCTTTTAGAAAAACAACATGAGAAAACGTTGTAAAAAGAACCATTTTTGCTGGATTTGGATTCTATTAGCAGAGGGTTGGTAGCATGCTACGTCACTTTCAGATGAACAGACTTGGTTCGGCCCCTTTGCTTCAGACGGGATGCACTGTGTATGGTTGCCATGGTAGCAGGACGAGGGAACAAGCATGTGCAGAACAACCAGAGTGAACTTGAAGTGAAATTAAGGTTTACATTATGGAAGATGAGTAAGTAATTATCTAATTCTGAATGAAAAATGGAATAAACCAGCCACTTCATTTGGAATTAATTTTAATTTGGATTTGGATTGGATTTGCATCAGGAATTAAGTGTTTACATGGTTATTTTTCAGGTGTTTAACTTGATTCTAAATTAAAGAGGAATTAAAAGTCTCATGTTAACGTGGCCATTGACAGCTGATCAGTCAGAGCACTGTATCAGGAGGAAGGCAGGGCTTAATGCAGAAGACTACTTGTTTCTGGTCGAGACTGATTTGAGGGCCTATGGAGCAGAGCTTTCTAAAATACACTGGTTTGTGAAAAATGCTGGATCCATTCCTGCCCTAGAGGACTTATACATTCAGATTAATTAGCCTGAAATTGGCATGTTAGGGCCCCTTTTAAAGACACTGAGGTGAATTTTCACAGTGTAATTTACTGAAACGGTGCATGAAAATGCTGTATTGGGGATTTGCAGCTACGTCAGAAAACCAAGTGACTGTGTGTTTACGTCTTCCTATTGGTAGACAAGCTTGGTAGGCTTTAGCATAGTGATTACTGCAAGTTTAGTGTTGAAAGTGTTCCGTTTTGTTGAAATATTAATTAGTACGAAGCGCAGTGTCTATATAGCCATGGTCATAACAGAAAATATAAGAGATCATAGAAGTCTGATTATTGATTTCCAGCCGAACACAAAAAGAAATAACTGGATCGCTGTGGAGGACGTTCCGTGTATAATCCGTCCACGTCTTTATTTTCTACTTTAAACAAATGATAAACACTTTAAATATTAAACACAACCAAACGAGATAATACATCTAATTTACATCTTGAGTTTCTGGGACGTGCAAGAAAGTGATGATCTGTCAGAACCTGATGAAGCCACCGTTGGTCGCTCAGGTCCTCTCGGTGTCTCGGTTCTGCTTCTGCTCCTCGCCACAAAACGCATGCGACACCAAAATCCAGGTGACAATGTGTCCACTTCGACAGAAAACAACCTTTTTGCTTCACGTTTGGGATTTCACAGATGAAAAGATGTGCTGTTATAAGAAACTATTCGGACATGTTGCTCGCTGTGACCGGAGCACCGAGAGAAACTGCAACCCGCGGCTGCTTGTTACGTTTCTGGCAGATGATCACTTCTAATCGTAGACAAAACATGCACATATTTTATCTGCTTAAATAAGCACTAGCGATGTTTTGAATCTATGCAGTTTTCCTTCTGGAAAAAGCATCACGGTAAGCCCCTCATACTGTGGATGCTTCATGAACGAAGATCAACATGAACCTGTTCATACCGCCTGCCGCCGCAGGTAAAATCTACCAAAAAGACAAGAACAGTCACTGAACTGAAACACTGAAGACGAATGACTAAATCTGCATGCAGCTTTCTCTAGGCTTCCACCCAGCAGTGGGGGAGGATTATGGATAAAATAACCTAGTGATATGTTCGGGTAGCAAACTGGTTAGCTAGCTGCACTCGAGACTGAATATTGCAGCCGTTGGCTTTATTTCCTCCAGATAACGGGCGAACGTCATTTATCCAGATGCTTGGTGTTGTCAGGAAGAGAAATAACATAATGAGAATAATTTGTGCTGCTATTTTAGGGGGTTGGGTTAAAAAAAAAAAAAGAACACATCCAAATGTACACTAGTGAATGTACAATAGCGGAAAAGAAGTGGTCTAAACGTGCGGGTCTAAACGTGCGGGTCCAAACCTGCGGTCTCCGGGGCTGCAGACACATACTATTGGTGAATAGACTCTTCTGGGGAAGCTTGCCTACCATGTGGCGGACATAGCAAGGTCACGTGATTCGTGACATGTGCAAATCCTCAATACAGAAAAAAAAACATCTTAAGGTAACAGTTATTCAATAGTGCTATGAAAAGGTGTCCTTTGTGCCTTAGGATGACATGATAGCCCCCATTTTTTTTGAAAATTGAATCTGGTAACCAGGTACGTGTTTGCCACTACAACATTTCTAACTTGACTTAGGAGATTTAAGGTGAAATGACTACGTTTAACTAAAGAAATTTAAGGAAGTTTATTTTCGTCCCTCCCAGTTAACTGACTACTCCTACAGGTCTTTCTTGCTTGAGAATCACTGATCCAAACCAGCTGCTACAAACTCCACCATTTGAATACTCAGATATGAGCTTCATTCTATTACTTTCCCTTGGAGACAAATATACCCAACTGATTAATTGTTTCTGATCAAACTGCAGAATTATTATGGCGGAAGTAACTTTTCTGTAGTTGTCAGCACCAAAATTAATCTTTATTACAGCTTTGTAAAATAAGGCACAGGCAGCTGGGTTTGTCTCCAGATTCACCTCCAGAATAAAATCACCTAGTACAGCTGTCAGGAAGTAATTCAAACTAAATCAGAGGTTTAACTGTTAATCTCTCTCTCCATTCTCACCCTGTTTTCCAGGTATTGGCTCAGGTTCTGCCCCATTGGAGCAGTGCATTGAACTGGCACAGAGGCCTGGCGTACTGCAGCACTGGACCAGCTGTCGACACCTCATCATCGATGAAGTTTCCATGGTGGATTCCCACTTCTTTGACAATCTTGAGTCGGTTGCCAGGTAATATATATATATATATATATATATATATATATATATTATTGCTCGATAGACATGATAAAGTCTGATATAG
>JAVQJG010143121.1:0-39066 GCA_036024015.1 Craterocephalus amniculus
TTATTGATCAAATAAAATCAACATTTATCAAAATTTATAAAAGAAATCAAGATATCTTAACCTTTCAGGAATATATTGTTTAAAATATTTAAATATATGCAGATTACATCATATTTTAATACATTATCATTAACTTAATGACAATGTAAATATTTCTATAAATAAAAATAAAATAAATATCTATATTTAAATGTCAAGATTATATATTCATGTTGGTTTATTAACATATTCATATTTCAATTGCAGCTCAGAGCTGTAGATGTAAAGCAGCTCAGGACCTGATGACTGTCCCCATTATGGACTTTTAGTTCACAATTATCCGTCATTCAGATAATCACCATGAACAAATAGCTTCGCATCCAACATTTTTATGCAGCAACTTATCTGTAAGCCTAACAACACGTTTGTATTTATTACAAATCATAAGAGTCAGTAAGTGGACATAAAAACAGGATCCTCCTTCAACCATCTGTAAAGCTGCCATTTCTCAGCATGTTGCACAGTTTGTCCTTAAAACATTTCAGGAAACTGGAGAAGTGCAGCACAAAAGAAGAAGTGGCATCCCGAATCAGCAAATGAGCAATATCTGTGAGAAATAGGACCAAAACTAGCAAAGATCATCTGACCAGAACCGCTCAGCTCTGTGCTACGAGGGCTGCAGTCCTGCTGTTTTGAATGTGTCCGTCCTTTAACACACCGGCCAGGTAACGAGTCGCTGCAGAACTTTATCTATTGCTGGATCCATTAATTTGAGTCCGGTGTGCTGGATCAAGGACGAAACCTGCAGGACTGCAGCCCTCATGGGAGCCCGGATCTCGACCCTCAGCTGATCCAGAAAGGAGAAAAGGTTGAGCTGCGCAACAGAAGACAAGAACTGGACTGATGTTCAGCAGTAACATGTCTGAAAGAGGGATGAATCCACCCCAGAACCTGGACGTCAACATTACTGAAGCAGTGTGGGAGCTTTATCATTATTATTATCATTATTATTATTTAGGGCTGGGCAATATATATCAAGATTTTCAAATATATCCAGACTATCACATGAGATATAAAATAAGAGAATATTTTTTATATTGAGTTAGTTTGTTTTAAGTCAAAAGTGCCTTTTCTTTTGCATTGTGCACAACTGTATTTTTGTTATGATCATTGCAAAGTATTTTTCATTATTTTGATAAAAAGCTAAGTTAATTTCAGTCAACTATTTTAGTTTACATGTGCTGTTCATCCATAATGAATGCGTATTTAGCGTTCACGGTTGTAAATTAGAATTGTCTTATTGGTTAATTTACAAAGTAAAACATAATGAGATATGTATAGTTTATCGTGATTTAGGAAAAATTGAACAAGATATGAAATGTTGTTCATGTCGCCCAGCCCTATTGTTATTATTATTATTATTGCAAACCTTAATTATTAATTATTGTAAGCTTATAGACAGCATAAACTTAAGAACAATACTATATTGGAATCACTGTTATTATTATCGTGTTTGTTGTTGGTAAGATACTACTATATAGTCCCATCACAATAACGCATTAAATTGACTGTATATACTGATTATTGTCATTATTACTTTTGTTTTGTTAGAAGATGATGTGATGTATAGTAATTAATAATAATTTTGGTATAATGACCAGAATTGTTTTAAGTATTGTGGTGGGATCAGACAAGCTTATGCTTCCACCCACTCCTTTTGAACATTACCGTTTCTCTTTCTGTTTCCATATTTGTTTTTATATTTGTCTTCATGTTCAAATAAACTTTTCAATCAATCGATCTAGAAGGAGAGCAGATCAAAAGGTAGCAAACACTATAAGGAAAACTTTAAAAGTCCTTTAAGAACTAGTCCTTAAAGAAATGAGTAGAAATAGTTACTGAAAAATAAAAGGTGCTCAGACAAAAACACCTATTTTGATCTATATCTTCCGGCTGCCATCATTGTTTTGATTCATAAACTGATCCTTGACAAATAAGAAGCTTTTTAATTACAAATCAGACACAATAATTCAATCCCTACATCTATGACTTAAACATTATTCTACCTGAAAACTTCCTGCAGTATCAGTAGTTTAACATGAATATTTTAAAAAGGGGTCAAAGGTCGCAGAGGCAGCTAGCCAATGGCTGATGAGCCAGCTGATGACATCTTACGCCCACATCTGTCACGAGACCCCACACTTCAAAGTGACACTTTTTGGAGCTTCATAGCAGCTTGTTGTGGTTCCGGTTGGGAGTCAGGCCGGTTTATTCCCCACTCAGCTGACACTGGTGTAAATAAACCACATGTTGCAGGTTTAGCTGAAGCTCGTTGTCTCCAAACGCCTCGCGCAGTACTTTACGCACTTCTCCCGGCGGCGCGAGCCACAGGCCTACCAGCTGCTTACCGATCTGTCCGATGAACTCAATCTTGATGCCGTTGTGCTCGAGCCTCTTCCCGGGGTATTTGAGCGTGACGTTGACTTTCCCGGACACCGTTTCCCCGTCGTAGAAGAGGAAATACTTGTCCTTCTTGCCGTCCTCGCTCTTGTGCTCTGCTTTCTTTCTGGTTTCGGCGTCATTCAGAACTATATCAATGTCCGCGCTTTGGCCAAAGCCGAAGAAACTCATGGCTGCTCGTCAGTAGGGCCGGAACACAAAGCTGCTCCTGCACAGGAATGCGTTTCTTTCCCCGCACGAACGACTTTCTTCTTCTTCTTCTTTTTCTTCTTGTTCTGCGGCGAGGTGTCAAGCGCGAGTCGCTTCCAAGATTATTGAATATTTCGAGTTACAACCAACAAACCGCGCATGCGTGAAAAGTCATGTGACAGAAAGCCGTACGAGATATTTTTTCTTAGTTTTTCCCTGTTTGTTTTATGTATTTAAAAAACTATTATGATATTTGTTCAAATTAAATAGAAATAAAATTTGATTTTACAGTTGCAGATATTTAAATATTTTCTAGTTTTTGCGTGTCTGCGCCTTTTCCTGCGCAACAGGCGGAAAAAGGGATATAAAGTTTCTCCCTGAGTAAAGTCTGTCAGGCTTTTTCTTCAATCCCGGAGCACCGTCTCACAGGTTTTCTTTGGAAACTCTCCCAATGTTTTTGTTTTTGTAAAACTTCGATGAATCAATGTTTTGTTTTGTTTTTGTTACCAACTTTTAAATGCAGTACCATTATTTGTCTTCCTTTAAATGCTTCTTTCAAAGAGTCAGACTTCTTTTCTACAATCTTTTAAAATAATCTTCTGAAATTTTTTTCTTGCTTTCTTAAGGTCTTTCATTTTTTTGGAAATATATTTTCGCATATTTTTTAGATCAGTCTATATTTTACCATTTTCAGACGAATGCATTTCAGTGTTTATAAAGTCACTTAATATTTGCATATAAATAACTCAGTAATTTAAAAAACAAAACCAAACACAAATGAACAGTCATGTTGACATGTTAACAGATGCATGGACAAAGAAATTATTATAAACGTAATCTGAAGCACCTTTGCTCCTATGAACAAGTATGAACAAGACCAAAGTTCTGTCAGAGGTTTCCATCACTGTTAAAAAGCATTTTTTCTTTTCTTCTATTATCCTCTGCCATGTGCATGATCAGGATGTTGCATTGAATCAAGGCCAAGACTCAATACAAATTGTTACTTTCCCCAGCTTGGCTATTATTTCTTAAGAATTGTCTTATATAAACACAGTTCTTTATAAAACTGGACTGTTGTGGGTTGGTCTTTATTTCAATTACAATGAATTGAATAAATCATGTCTGTGTACTAAGATGACTTTGTTGTGAATTGGTTCTATACAAATTAACCAGAATTGAAGAAAAACAGTTTGATTATCCAAAGAAATGCCTCAGACGTGATTTCAAAATGATATTTTTACACCAATGAGGTAATTCCTATGAGATATTATCTGAAAACTCGGCCTATCGCTGCATGGTGTGCAGTGTGTCCTAAAGACATCTAGGGAGACTTATTATGACTTCATAAGATAAAACCAACCCAACTTCTAGTTCTCAAACACCTCTCCGAAAAGCATCTTCAGATCGTCGATAGATCATTTAAGTCATTGTCACCTGTGCATTGTCACCTGTGCAGCGTATGAGTTATAGTGAAAGCTGAGATAAACCAGTTAGCCCTGAAGAAAAACGATCTACAACAGATGATCTGAAATTGAGATGAACAAAAGAAGAGCTTTGGAAAGTCATTGAGGAATTCTGGAGAACTGTTCAGACTACTTATTTCACTTTTGGCCTAAAATCTCAAACCAAAGGAAAAAGCCAAAGTTGCAGAGCCGGTAAAATAAAATTAGTATAACGTGGAAACTTTCTGTTTCTGAAGTGTCCGAAAAAGGAATCCAGCACATCCACGAAAAAGCTTCCAGATGACATTTCCAGAATTTTTGTGCAACTATAAAACTCTAAATAGATGAAAACATTTTTTGAAAAAGCTGAGCTCTTTGTGGTTTCTGTAACTGATGACAGAAGCCATTTTTGACCCGTTTCTGTGACTCTCCGCTGTGCCTTTAGAGGGCAGAGTGAACCCACAGCAAGCCACGGATTTGCCTGAGTGCCCTCCTCTATTCATCTACCGTTAAGGAGGTTTGTGCGTTTAATCTCCGGATGTTTTGTGCCAGGCTCCTGTGTTTTAAAAAAATGTCCATGCTAGATAAATCCTCGCCCACATCATAAGCTCTGCCCTTTTTCTTTTTTTTAAAAAGGATGGATAATCCTTTGAAACTTTGAAAATGTTCCAGCGTTGTGTGACTGCTATACATTACACAAAGTTTCTAAGAAGCACACATCAGATTAATAAAAGCATTCAGAAACAATAATGTGTACAGCCAGGATCTAAATAGTTAAATATTCAATGCGAACATGGAAACAATTTGTATGTGGCTCTTCTGAGAACAGATCTACCAAACAACCTAATTAGTTCTGGTAATTTTAGCAGAGAATTAATGAAGATCTTCCCATTGTGAGTCGTTTTATGATCCAAGCTGACAGCAGCTAAATGGCTCTTTGTGCCTGACGGGTAGAAATGCTCTTCAATAAACACCACTCAGGTGTAAAACAGATTAAAAGAAAGAAAAACAAAAAACAGTGGAAGTCATGTTGAAACAACTTCTTGTCTGGACAAATGATGATGATGAAACATGTCAGGGCTGAAACCAATTATTTACAGCTGTTGCCCCGACTCTGGTTTAGACATAAATCTTGTCACTTCATCACACAGCGCTGTGCTTTTTCTAAATAGGAAGCATCTCTCTGTCATTTCGACCCCCCTGCTTCCACAAATGATCTCTGCTGTGAAAACTGAATGCATGAGCCAGGAAGTGATGTGAACACGTAATATTTTACATGGTGAAGGAAAAATAATTTATTTAAGCTTTTGTTTCATGTTTTTAATAAATATTATATATTATTGCTAGGGAATAATCAAATATAACAGCAGATAAATGGACTAAATAAGCTCTCACTTCCTTTTCCAATGTGCTGCTTAGCTTAGCAATGTTTTATTTTCAATTCAGACTTTGACTTAAATTCATTCATCCATCTATTTATTTATTCATACATTCATTAGTGTTTTTTTAAGAAGATTTCTTATATTCTAGTTCAGGTGTTCATAAAATCTTGGCTGAAATGCAACAACAAAAAATATGAAAAAATCATTATCATTATTATTATTATTATTATTGTAGTAGTTATTTTTTAAGGGAGCCCAGGTGTAATCAACTTAATTATTCAATAATAATGAAAGGTTATTCAAAGCAGATTCTTCAGATATATTGATCACATTGGGGCCATTCAGCTTAGAAGGTAACTAGTAAGATGTTAATTTGCTTTTACTAATTATACAACACATATTTTGTTTTATTTATTTATTTCTAAAATAAATCGCTTTTTAATTTAAAAATAATTCCACTTTAGTTTAACTATTTTATTTTACTTTCTTCTACTCTACTTTTCCTCCATTTAAACACTTGTTGCTCAAAGGATAAACAAAGTTTTCAGACACTAAATGTGGTTTCACTATAACTTATGACGTAGTAAATTTTAAAGAAATACACGAAATTTATAGTTGTAGAGAACTTAAGACAAGAAATGATACATCTTGAATAAATTTAAATTCAATTATGTTATATTTGTAAATCATCATTCTTGGTTTGTTGTTCAAGGTAAATGCAAATTTTCCTGTCAGAAGAAAAAAAGCCTTGAACTTAGATGCAAAATATTTTCAAGGATGAACAAAAACTCTTTGATTCATTTAGATAATTAATATTAAAGACACAAAGCTGGTTTCTGATTTTAGGGATCTGATCTGACCCCATCTGCTCATAACATCGTTTATCAACATAAGTTGGATGAGTATTGTTTCCATATTTAATTCTGATATTTAAACTAGAAGAATTTCATTTGAGAGACGGAGGCTAGGCTTCACTATCTGCAGCTGAAAATAAAAACTCATTTCTTGTTCAAACTATGTGTCTATTCTGCTCAAATTCCAGCATTTAGATGTTTGAATGACTTTATGTAAATGGAAGTTTGCATTTAAGATATCATTTTTGCTTGTTGCTCTCGGCTAATATTTCATTTTTAGTCATATGTATTTGGTCATAGTTTTACACAACTAATCTGCCTCCACATCTCACTCAATGTCTTTTGACCTCAGCAAATGATCTTCCTTGTTTTTGACTGATGAAGCTGTAACAGGTTAAAAAAGCTAAATACCAACATGAAAAGCAATGAGCTTAACCATAAAGTACAAACTATAATTTATAAGATTAAATTTAAATTAACTGATAAAAGCAACATAGATACAACTATTGTAATTCATATAATTCATTTTTATCAACATCGACCTATAAACACATTGTTTATAAATTTTTTGATCAAATAAACATTTATAAAGTTGTTATACCTGTGAAATTAAGAAAAACACATTATTGATTCATAAAAGCTTGTTAAAATACACACACACACACACACACACACACACACACACACACACACGCACACACACACACACACACACACACACACACACACACCCATATATATATATATACACATTCATTGTAATTCTATTCCAAATTTAATAAAATAAAACAAATTTCTAGATACATTTTAGATAATATATGTTTTAATAAATCTATGATAAAAATTATATTTATGAAATTAAAACAAATAAATATGAATAAAAATAAGTATTTAATAAAAATATAAAACACCATCTCGGCTGTAAAACTGCATCTGTTATTTAATAACATTACTGGATGAAATGTCCCTCCTTAAAGATGAGGATCTGTTTTAATCACAAGTTGGGCGATCACTGTTAAAATGGATTTTTCTGTAAATTAAGTGTGGTAGCTCTGCTGCCTTCTATAATATACAATCCTCTCTGAGCTCATCGATTATTGAGCCCTTAATACAGGAACGGGCTGCCAGTTGGCAGAGGCACCAGAAAGGAACAAGAAAGCTGTTTGCAGCGTGGAAAAGGGAAATGGCTTAACTCCCACGGATAGATTATGGCTTTAGATCAACAAAGATGCAGTCAGCGGCATATTTGATGGACATTCATACTCAGAGGGATTTTCTGTGAACAGCTGGAAGCAGGGGGAATAATGAAAGGATCAGCAGGGAGCATCTATAGATCCTGAACTTTTACTCGGACAGAAAACAGCAGAAGAATCAGCAGTAATATAAGAAGTGAGTTTTATTAATCACAAATAGTGGCTCTAAAATGAACAAAGCAACCCCGGCAGGCCCGCGGTGACACATGTGGTTCAGAGAGTCACCATGGACCAGTTGTTAGTCAGAAACACAAACTGGAAACGATCCTGGACAGATGGAACTAAAAGTGGAACTGCACCAGTGTCGCTCCCCAACATCCAACCAGTCTGCTCACCAGTTCAGCTCGGTGAGATGAGTTGTCAGGGAGTCCACAGCCGATACCTGACGCGTTCATCTGGACACGAATGAACCTGAACTCATAAAATGTCTCTACTCTGTCTTTTTTTAAATTATTATTATTTATTTGGCCTGATAGTGCTAATGTGTCTTTACCAAAAATACGTCCCACTATATATATAGGCACTAATATTTTCAATTTCTACTTCAACATGTCTACACCTGCAAATCTATGAAAAAAAAACTAAACAAAACAAAATAATTATTTACACAAGTGAGCAGATATGTTAAGAAGGGAAGCGGAAATTTGCTGTAGCATCATTCCTCTCAAACGCCGGGGAGGTAAAGCTGCAGGTAGGGGTGAGGGGGGCAAATCTGAGGGCTGAAGGCACTTAAGAGGAATGAAATTTGTACACATGAGGAGGGTAAATGTACGCATCGGCGTGCTGTACAGCTTAGATCTCACGTTACGCTCCTTTTATCGGGCGAACAGCACGTTCGGACATGTTGGTTCGTGTTTTTCACTGAAGTCTGAGGATGATGATGTGCAAACGCTGGGCAGATCGTCTCTCCCACGACTGATATTCAGTTAACATTTCACCTCCTGCTGATCATAAAACAGAATAAGATAAGGGTTGTATCCATATTTAACGATCTGTGTGGAGACTGGGATCAGTCGAAGTGATCCAAGAAGTTACTCCTTCGGATGATCTGATGAAATGCTAACTTTTATCAGACTTACAAATGGAAAGAGTTTCATTTCGCCTCAATTTTTTCCACTTGTCACCAACTTACATAATCTTGGAAGAGAGAAAAAAACCAAAACAGAACAAGAAAACACAAATACTTATTTACAGTCAGTACAACGGTCAACCCTCCAGACCCTTTCCAGTTGCATTTTACCCCAACTGATGCGGGATCAGCTCTGTTGCCTCCAGCTTTGCTGAGAGGACAAACGATGAGTATTAATTAAAAGAAAAGAAGGCTTAGTTGCATTAAAATTATAAATTTTTAAAAAGCCATGATTGGAATTTATTCAATGTCGAACTAAAGAATGAAAACAATATTTTTTATGACCTTAAATAGACGATTGGAGCAAATATTGACCAGGAGTTGAGAAAATATTTCTACTGAGCTGAACTCTTCATCAAACAGCGTAATGTTTGAGAAGACATCTTAATCTTTCAGAGCTTTAAAAGTCAAATTTGGGTTCAGCGAAGACGTTTGCTTCTCTCCTGGATCTGTTCGTTAGTGCAAACAAACCTGCATGATCATCTTTTTGGGGGCATTTGATACCTTCAATAACCTGTAGGGAGATTTTAACTTCAAAAAGATCTTTTCATCATTGAGTCTGGAAGGTTAACTTATTAACCATTTACTATTATAATCACTCTCGTCGTTATCATGTAATACTGAACGCAGACCGTATGATTGACAGCAATATATACAAGATTAACAGCAAGCATAGAAGGACACTTAAACAGAAGAAAAACGCAGCACTGATCGTTTACAGTGTTTCACAGCATTTGACTGGCACTCTTCAAAGCATCTTACTAAGACTATCTACAAACATGAACATGGAAGTCTCTCACAACAGAACTGGGGAGCCCCCAGCGGAGATTTTCAATAAGACCGCCGACCAAGACGCACATCTCCTCGATATGCTACTACGAGTTTTTTTTTTTTCTTTCTTTCTCCTGCAACGGTGTAAATGCTTACAGCTTGATGCAAAGTGGTTAAAGTGTTACATGATTTTATCCACAACCCAAGAAAAAGAAACAAAAAGAACAAAAAAATGAAACAAAATGTTAGTATTTTACAAATATTTAAAAAAGTAAACCTTTATCTATAGGCATTTTAAAATATCTTCCATCAAAAATAGTCTGACAAATTTCAACAGTAGAAAAGAAATGTTATACAAATGACGAAAAGTTTGAAGCAACATGTTTACAGTAGAAAGTTGCCATGATAAACTGCCTGCAGAGGAAGAAGCCTCATCTTCCTCCGCCTCAGTTAGTGTTAAAAACCATGCAAAAACTGTAACGTAAGAACCATAACTTAGCAAATAAACTCAGCTGAAGGTGATAAAAGTTAAATTATTCCCAGTCCTTAAGCACGTATTATTTGTACACATTGTTGTCCTGCGAGTTCCTGTCACCTTTGGCAAATGTGAGTAGTTGGATTAGAGTCATGCTGCAAGCTCAGAGCGTGAACCGCGGCAGCTCCATGGTCCGACAGCGTGGAGGCCAGGCCCGCGTGTCACGTCTTCCACTCAGCACAACGGCCCTCGTTGTCTTCTTCACCTTCAGATCACGAACGACGACTTGTGTCGGAAGTCCCCCTGCAGGGAGAACACAGTCCGACGGATTAGCAGCTCATCCTGCTGCGCGGCCGCTCAAAGCTAATTCAGTCAGGGCCAAAAATACCGGCACCCCGCTTCTCTGTGCAGCAACAATGGGTTTCTAACACCTCCGTACTCTGAGCTATCAGAATGCTTCGGTAGTCTTCAGATTTCTTAACGTCATGAACACAGTGGAAACATCGAGGTCCTGAAGGTTTTTTCTGTGATCAGACTAGTAAGCAATTTACTTCAAATCTGAGTTTGGTTGGAAAAAAAACATAACAAAGTACCTAAATAACTCATTTGAACCCCTTAAGGTCTGAGTTTATTTTCAATTATATAAAAAAACAATTAAATAAAGTAACAAAACCTGAAAAAAAACCAAAAAAAAACAATTATATATATAAAATACATTTTTGAAATAATAGATAAAGATAAATTATAAATAATATAATAAAAATAAATACATAAATAAAAGTGGATTCAAGCAAATCAATTAATAAATTAATTATAAAGAAATAAAAGAAACTGATGTAACAACAGGTATCAACAGGTTAACATGATAATTCCATAATATTAAACATAAAAATGATGAGTTTATCTTTATACTGAGTCTCAGTTTACAGCTGTCTGAATTAATTTCTGCGTCGTGTTAAACAACTTTATTAACAGTCCATATGTTTATGATTTCTGATATTAGTCTGACTAAAACTGGACTTTTACAGTTAAATGAAAGGTGAAACCGAATGGTTGAACTCCTGCCTGCATTCACTCCTAAGCTGCTTTTGTCTTTAAACCCTGAAGTACAAGAAGAGGCCAGGAACGGCCCAACAAAGTGATACCTGCAGCTTAACTCTGCGTGTAAAGCTACTTATTGCCCTCAGGGCTTTCAGTCTTGGCATCATTCAAAACCCAACTTGAATGAACTCTGAAAGAAAAGTTCTACGAACCTCATCCTCCGTCCTGACGTAGTCCACTCCGTCTCCTTTAGTTGGAACTTTGTAACTAAACAAACCAGAGCAGAGTTTAATATACAGCTGGCTGCAGCGCGGCTAACGGACTGTGAACGAGTTGATGTCTTACTTGTTCCCCGTCTGTTTTTGGCTGGAGAAGTAGCCTTGTTTGTATGCGCAGCAGATCCCCGCTGTTATACATAAGAGCACGATGACAACCACCAGCACTCCCAGTATGATCCCCACAATGTCAATATCATCTGTGGAGTTCAGATCAGAGCGGAGAAACGTTTCTACTTAACATTTCTACTTAGACTGGTCTGAGTTTTGGTTCTGTATAAAACAGCAAAGTATTCATCCTGTAGTCACTCATCAGATATTTCCGCACACTCACAGACTTCCATCGTCTGAGGCGGACACTCAGCGTATCCTGCATCGTTCTTCGCTCGGCAGAAGTACTCGCCTCCATCTTCTTTCCTGACTTCACTGAATTTCTGTGCAGGACAAATAAAAAAGAAGCACTGGTTTATGTTTTGTCATGTTTGGCCTGCAAATTTGGAGTTGCAATGTTTTCTTATGATATATGCATTTTTTATTAATTTTTAATTAAATATACTGAAGCAGCAACATCTATATCATATGTGCACCATGTAGCTGTTCTACATCAGAGAAAAATTATAGCCGTCTATGTTTATTGGTATGGCTGTATCATTTAAGCATTTTAGATATTACACTTTAACATACAGATAAAAAATATTGTTGGTATGTTATTAACATTATGCATGCCAGATACCCCTGAACCCCTTTCCCATACCATTCATTACTGCAGCAGGATGATGTGCTTTGTTTACTGACTTCACTGTTTTTTTTTCCTTCTTTATGAAAGATACATGCAGTATGGTGAAAAAGTCTTGAGCCAGTCCTAACTTTTACTCTGATGAGTGTGACAGTTTGTGTTTGGTGTGAACATCTTTATTCTTAGAGGAGTTTTCTTGTCATTCCTTTAAATAATCTGCAGGAATAGTTCTCCAGACTTCCTGAAGGACTTTACAAAACTCTTATTTGGATGTTCCTGATTTTTATTCTGTTTTCTGTCCTTTTGTTTTAATTTATTTTCACTTTAGAGACAAACTGGAAAACTAAGCTACAATAAAACAAATAAACATGATGGTATAATTCATCAGGCAGGTGACAATCAACATATAGCAAGAAGCTGGTAGAAACCTCCCATTATGGAATTAAAAACCACCAAAGTTTACCTTAAAGGTACAGTGTATAAGAATTACTGACATCTAGTGGTAAACATAGGAAAATAAATTACTTAAATGACAGGCACAGCTGTGATCTGATGGTGGATGTCAGACTTTAACATGTTTTCATCTGCGAATGGATCCGGGGCCTCAGGTGCAGTGATGACTGCCATACAGGTATCTACTTTAATATTATGTACATGTGTAATGTCTTCTTCTGTGTTTCTTTTAAGGTGTAACCTATACGAACCGATGATCTGGCACCCATCAAACAAAGCTGCAGCCTTAAGAGCTCAGAGGGTTTTCTCTTCACACAGACTTGTTTGTCCATTCAGAGGCACCGTAGTAACATGGTGGCACATATGTGGCAGCTGCAATGTATGTTGTGGACCCACAGCAAGTAGATAATAAAAAAGCAACTTGTTTTGTTAAAATGATGAAGAATTTCAGAAAGTCTGAAGAACTTTTTCTCAAGATCTCTGATTATAAGAAGGTCAGGTTGCCCGGAAGAATAATGTCAAAAAGAACATTTCTGGGCCCCCTTCTATAAGCTTTAAGTAGCTTCTTTGGGGAGACGCATTTCACACCTATACATTTTTCTTTCTTAAAGACATTTGTTTGTATTTCTCTTATGTCTGGGTGTGAATAAACTAAACTAAACTAAAAGGGGGGTGGATCAAGACTTTTGCACAGTATTTCATCCTTATGGTACCACTCTGTAAATAACAAAATAAAAACTTGTTTTATTGATAAAAAATAAGTGAACGCAGCAGCTTTTCTGTCCTAACTCTGCTCTGTAAGAATCTCCTTGCACGAGAACAGCAGAGCAGTAAACTAACTGTGTTTTCAGCGGACAGTCCTAAACATGAGAGCGGTGAGGAAAACTCTCCCACACCTCCGTAGCTGCAGCTGTGACTGTTCAGACACACAGAGTCGTCCTGTGCTGCGTTACATCTGATGGTTGACCGGAGAGCTGCGCTGGAAAGTAAGCTAGAATTGAGGAATGTGCAAACGAGGACAGCAGATTCCCCTCGTGGCTCGAGCCCTCTCACACCATCAACCGTCTCCCCCAAAAATATCCACCCCCACCCCTGGGCGTCAGGCCACCGTCCCCCCCGCTGCCCCGCCCTTGTCACTCATGTGTGTCCTTGTCCGAGCACGTGCACGTGGACACTGACCAGAGTTCCTGTTTCCACGCTCAGCGTGTATGACGAGTTCACGAATTTGAGGCTGGTCTTTGCGTCGACGGGAATCTCCTCCTTGTTCTTGAACCACTGGTACTGAGACTTGGGGAAGCCCTCTTCCTCCATGCAGCTGAGCTCGGCTGGCTTCCCGAAAGGCACCGACTTTGGAACGCTGCATTTTGGCACCACCGGCTTCACTGTGGAGACACAGGACATATGACGCCGGTCAGGACGGGGAGTTATCATGCAAGGCAAACGTTCGACAAGCGTTGCAGCGAGAAAACAACAAACTGACACGATGCACGCGATGATGCCGCTGGGCTTAGGAGCTTTAGAAAAAAACAAAAAACACAATGTCACTCTGACTCTTCGCGGATCGCTGGGCTCACGCCACTGACAAGACCGGACGGGAACAAGGTTTTTGGGCCGTGCCAGAAAACGCCAGCGAAACACGCGGCACTTGCTTTCTTTAGCACTGCAATTCAGAGCAGATGTAGTTTCAGAGGTTTCCCTTTATAGCCCAGAACACGCCTTTGCAGCTGGGCAGTTCTGGTCATAACGCATCCTCGTACAGTGTGTATGCCGCACGACCTACAACGCTGGTTTCATTTTACAGAATATAAAGTGTGATTCTCTGACTTCGTAAGGGTGTTTGTCATGTTTTCACACCAACACACACACAGGCAGAGCGATCAGGCAGGATACCTCTCACAACGAGGTGAATCGTGATCTCATCAAATGACTTCAGGTCATCGGGAGCGGTGACCTCGCACCGATACTTGGCCGTGTCGGATCTGGTGGCGTTTGTTATCAGTAACGTGGCCGGCTCTCTGATCTGAGCTCTGTTTTCCAGGTCGCCTGCCAGAGAAAAAAAAAAAACCAGACACAGAAGTAAACTCCAGAGAAATATCCGAGGCTGAGACTTTGTTTTTGTTGGTCTGTGCAGTTAATGTCTTACCTGAGATTTTCTTGTCAAAGTACACGTAACTTGGTCCCGCCTTCGTTATCTTCTTCCATTCAATTCTGGGATTTGATGTAGAAATGGACTCAATCAAACATGATAACTCAATTTCTGCAGGACGGAGAGAGAAAAAGCGTGAGATAGTTCGAGACTAATGAGTGTTTATGCACGTTTTTGTGTCTATTCTTATTCGAACGTTCTTACTGTCGAACTCGTTTGTCCAGGGTGATTCGTCGTTTGTTTTCAGCACCACTGCCAACACGCTGAAGTAGCCTGCAAAACGACAGGATAAGGCAACATTAGAATCTCTGAAGCATGAATTTTCATGATGCAGCGATGATCTCATGCTATATGTAAGATACCAGTTGACAAGCACTCACTGTAGGGATTACCGCCCCTCCTGGGGGGGATGGGGGGTAATCCGTACAGTTTCTCAAACATATTAATAATTTTAAACGTCCTCTATTTTCTAGTTTTAGTTTAGTTAGTTAAATCGTTGTGTGAGTGTGCATGTCTGGGTGTGTGAGTTAAGGGTGGGGGTGCTGTTTCTATGCACAGTGGATAATTGTGCAGGGAGGCATGTGCCCTTTCCAGGGTAAGCTTGACATGCCAGTAGTTCAACTGCCTGCTGAAGCTCCCTCTCCCTCTCTGTCTTTAGGTCCGATGCTGTTTCCCATGTGGGACTAATAGTGCAAAAGCACCCCAGAACCATCCGGGGGACAGGGGCCTTGGGAGGGGGCACTGCTGAATCATCCACGCAGCCTATTTTGTCCACGGTCAAATTCTCACAAATCACTTCCACGTGACTATCAACTAGAAAACATGCTCATCAACAACTGCGATCTAAAATGATGCTCTGGCTTTTGGGTGCAGGGTCACTGAAAATCTATTTTCATTCAGTCTATTTTCTACTGGACATTCACGTCAGCAAGATGCTGTCTTCACATCCAGGATATCTGACTTGCAGCGAGCAGGCCACACAAAGTCACCGTACGGCTCGGAGGTCCGGTCTATATAAATGAATTACAATGTCAAGGTTAGCTGGGCTAGCTTGTGATGAAGTGTAACGCTGGCTTCCCTCCAACCAACCAGGATTATAAAGTGAGAGGTTGTTGGCTTGTTAGCATCACAGCCCCACCAGTTATTATGACTAACAAACAAATAAGTGTTGAGAACCTCCACACCCTTAACACTCCAAGCCATTTCTTGCTATTTTTTGGTTGTTTTTTAATCTTTTTCAATCTGAACAGTTTTTTTAATGTCAAAATAACATTTAATTTCAGTTTATCTCAAAAAGAGAAAATGCATATTAATCAACACCTCAGTTTAAATTTAAAATGTGAATATGACAGAATTAGCAAATGCAACGCTTCAACCCATTATTTTCTTCAGGAAAGCCTCACTCGTCAGATTATGAGGCTAGATGAAGATGTAAAATCAGTGTATTAAAAGATATAGCACCATAAAAGCCATCCAAAACAACAAAACAGTATTTATTATCAACAGTACTTTGTAGATTTAACACACAGATCAACAGTGACCAAGCCTTTCTCATCTGCAGATCATTCTCTCAATTTCTGGCTTTTTAGGAGAGAAAAAAATTGGACATTACCTTCAATTTCAGCTACCAAATTAATTTAAAATTCTGAGCAACATGGTAGTGATAGCTACCTTTTTTTTAATATTAAAACTGTTATTGTTCATGGATCCCTTATTGTGGATTTACCTTATATAGCCTCAGAATTGACACTATATTTTGCTGCTGGACTGTAAACCTCCTGGATGGGAAATAACTGCCTGGAAAACGTTTGAGTACCCCACAGAGTTGTTGCTGAGAAGTTTAAAAGTTAGTGAACCCACCCTCAGTGGAGCAGGGACAGCATACAGTGGGTGCTGTCAGTAAGTCATTAGTGGTGGAGGAAGTTTAAGGTCTCAGACTCAAAGAAGAAAGAGGGATAACCTGGCCTCCACCAACTGTCATCTGGATACGCACCCGTGTCTAGGGTCACCTGCTAAAGCAGACGGGCTAAGCTGATTAGCCCTTGGTCTTTCTGAAGATCATAACAAGATGGAAGCTTCTGCTTAGCTGCAACAGGCAGCAGTAACGCTGCGTGGATGTAAGAAGGCGGTAATTCTTACAATCACTGTGTGCCCCGAGCTCATGCTCACACTTCATCTGGCTTTTCAGCACAGTGAGCGGTATTAACTTAGTAAGATCTGTTTAATAGCCAGTTCCTGCTCAAATGCTCGTTAATTTTAATTTTAATTGATCCTGACGTCACTAAGCTACTGGTGCTAAGCATGAATAAAGCCTTTCAATTAGAAAATCTGATCTCCCTGATCTCTCTTAGAGGCACCAAAAACAAAAGGAATCTTTGCAATATCTATAACCTACATGAAATGAGTGTAAAGTAAAGAAGTAGAGCAAAGATGAAGGTACAGATTAATATAAATAGTTTTGTATTTGTATCTTTAAGTTCATTTCATTTCGTACTGTGCTGCTATGACATCGGCTCCAGGTTATTTCTAGGGTACTAAATGAAAAAGATCATAACAAGTTTAAAAGTGACTGAAACTCCAGCAAAGAAGGGTGGATACGAAGTTTGACTTTTTCAGAAATGTGACTTTCAAAACACGAACCAATCCAGTGGAAGTCTGCTTATTCTCCGCAGAAAAAAAAAAAAAGAAAACAGGGCACAGTTCTGAGAGAAAAAAAAGAGAAAAAAAGCTTTTCGATACTGACAGCTCCTCACACTGCTGCTACATTCTTCTGCAAACGTTTGCTGTCTTTTGATGAAAAGTGACTGTAAGAATAATATTTTATTTCCACTGAGAAGGTATGAATATGACTGAATCCAAATAGATGAACTCCATTTATCCTAATTCACAGATGTGCTATATTTACCGTTTCTGACAAAAGCTTTTCGTGCGTGGCATGCCAGTAAAAACCTCAGAGTTTTAAGTTTCAAATGCACTCCGCGTACTGTGTAACATAATACCCAACCTAACTAGGCCAAGTATGCCAGCACACTAAAGTTTCTGAATATGCGGCGTTAAAATAGAACCCAAAGTTAACAATAAAATATCCCAGGTAATTCATCTTGGATTATTTTCTGTTAATCAGAGCAATCTCCTATGGAGTTTCCTCCCAGTCCACGTACTACTCTGTTCAGTCAGCATCAGAGCAGATGAGGTGCCTAAGTGAGCTTGACATGGAAATAAAAAAGCTTGAGAGGTCTGCTGTGGAAACACAGCTGTCCAGAAGAGCACATTAAACCCCCCCACCACTTACAAAGACTGGCTTTGGGTGGGTGTTCAGCAACATTATAATGCTAGATAGTCAACACACCAGTTATGACCTAACATTGAAAACAAACAATGACCAATTATTAAAGGAAATCTACAGAAGAAATGGTGAAAAGAATACGTAAATGAACCTTTCCAATTTTAAGAGCAAATAAAAGCATAAATAAATGAAATGATGATGCTTGAAGGAAGAGTGGTGACAGTATGCGACTCGGAAAAAGTGATCTTGCTGCATCTTTTTCCAGCTCTGTAACAATAACACAGCTGGACGGGCCGTGAAGTATCAGCAAGTGCTGACAGAGTGTTATGAGAGCGGTGTTTCCCATCCCTGCTCCAGTCTGCCTGACACATCCTTCCCCGGCCATGTCAGACTCATCCTGTCCGCGATACGGGCCTTCTTTAAAAGCCTCTCAGGTCTTAACCTCGGAGTTAGAGATTACCGCGGTTGGTTGCAGGCGAAGGTGGGATGCAGATCAGGTGTTTTGTGACCTAAATAAGACCTTTCTGTCTTGCGCTGTACAGATGTGACAACCAGTAATCTGCATTAAAGTTTTGTTCTTGTTTTTTTTTAATCTTCCTTGCTGGCTCCAACGGCTCAGGCTATTCTCTGTAATCTTAGTGCAATGCCCTGATAAGCCCACCCCCTCTCAGTTTTACATTACTGAATAATACAAAAGGCACGAATGAGCTGGGTATTTCTTGATTTCAGCGTGGTGTAATGAGCCCCTCCTTGTTTTGTACTTTCCCCGGAGAGGCTGCACTCCTTTCCTGTACCGCTGCTCGGTAATTCCAGGGAGATGATGCCGTTATCATAAATAGAAAGTTTTAATTAAGCAACCAGTGATCTTCCCTGCGGAGGATCTCCACCTCATGCCTATGGAGAAAATTCCCACGCCCCTTAAGAAGCTCAGACATCAAAGTACGCACACACAGTTTTGCATACGATCAACAGTTGCTACATGAAAACTCCTCGCATGCTTTTTCAAATTCAGAAACACTTGAGTCATTATTTCATTTGCTCTAATCCGACGGATTCATTCGCTCCCATATGCTGTTTAATAACTGAACTTCATACTCTTCCTTGGTCCAAATACTCAATAAAACTCCCTCCTGTTCCCTGACCGGTCTCATCAGCTGACGTCTCCAAGGCCGCGTCCTCCAAATGATATAGGCTATTTTATAAACGGTGGCATCGTCTCACAACAGCATGAGAGAAAAGTGTGCACGCTATGACACCTTCCCATGAGCGAGGTGGACTGCTTATGTAGATCCACATGCACAGTCAGGTGACGGGATATGAGAGCACAGAGGGTATGCTACATAGCTAATGTTACATGAATAACATGGCCCACATACCCCTGATACATATTCAGCACCTTGTTTCTAGTTCAAACATCAGTAAACATGCAAACTAGGTAACATGGCTGGTGAGCAGAGGAAACTCCACGGCTGAGGGGGAAGAAAGAAGAAAGGAGGTGAAGAGGACTTTACTCAAGTAGTTTTCTAATAAAAAAACAACCATAAAGGCGTCACAGTTTGCTGATGCTTCGTCCCAAAAAGCGACTCACATCATTAACATGCTCATAATTACTTAAAAAAGCTTAAAGGGTCTAGCTGAAGCGCAAAATAAACAGGAAAACAGGTCATTAATCTCTAGGATGATATGGTGTAAAACTTATCAGTTGATTGATTAGACACAGCTTTCTTTAGTAAATAATACCAAACCCTCTAACACCCACTAACTGTAATGAATCTTGTTAAAAATGTCTGGAAATAAACCTGCCAGGTTTGGATATGTAATGCCAAAAGTAATTTCAGTTTTGATTATTTGATTATTACTAAACTGTCAACTCAACCCCTTATCTAAGAAAACCCAATGCATTTTATTATTACTGTCTAAACAAAAAGAAAAAGTACAGAAAAACGCTTTTCCCTTAACATTAACCTTCTGATACATGATTTTTTTTACTCCAAGTGTAATATTATTTTTTTACAAGTTTTACTTATGGACATGCACAGGGATGCTTTTATATACTCCTTATCCCATTTTACTTTAGATTTATTTTCATATGTTTTTATAAATTAACATTATATACTTGTACCTGTTTGCATCTGGTACCACATGTGACTTACTGACTTTTATATCTTTAATCATGATAATATCAGTTAAGCAAAGCACAACAAAGCAATACACTGAGTAATGCTTTTATAATATTAAGACCTAAATACACTGTCACTCAACACAGTATTAGCTACCTAACATGCATTAAGCACTAATCAATGCCGTTGCTCCTTACACGACACCTACACCAACAAGGCTAACATGAAGTGTCCACAAAGCTTTTTTTTAATTGTCCACATAAGGGGATAACAGGTGTTGCTCTTTTTTCACTTTTTGACTCAGAAACTTAAAACTTTATCTTATTAAAAACTATTTAATAAATATTTTTTAAATACATTCACCTAAACAAAAGAAAACGTTGGACTGGTTACAGGTAATTTTCTCAGTTTTAATATTGAAACTGAGTTTTAATTTATCTTTAAATTACATGTCTAGGTATTGGTGTATTATTACCCTCTCATTCAGCAGACGGTAGACCTGACCTTGACGATTTATGCTGTGTGAAAAGGTAGACAAGTCCCCTGCAATGTCTCACTTTGTCATCCCTTTAAGGAATCCCTGTTGGAATTTGCCTTCTGAAAGCACACAGAACAGCTTTTAAGGGGTGTAAATGTTTATACACATACAAACTAGGTAAGTGTTTTTAGCATTGCACGCATGACTGCCAAGTTTCTGGTCACAGTGAGGAAAAGACCAACCTGCACCCGGAGCACAGTGTGGTCAAAGTGGGAAAATGCTTTACAGGAAAACATTTAACAAGTAAAAACTAAATTTACTGCTAGACATTAGTTTCATGAGGATGGCTTCATCTAAAGGTTTTTAGGCTTTAGTTACTCAGAAAAGGTATTTTTACTCATGCAGAATGGCAAAAAATGATATAAATCAAAGTATTTATGGTTCCAATCTACCTGCATTAAAGTGGAATATTATGTCATACTATGCTGCAAACAAAACAATATAATAATGGAAAATAAAGTCAAATAGCTATTTCGAATATTTAACCCATGAACCATAACGCTGAACTCTGACTGAGGCAAGCTAAAAATTTGATGCCATGTTCGCAGAGACTCTCGCTTTACCATGAGGAGATGCTAATTTTCATTTGATGAGTCTATGATGTCAGCGGGGACACAAAGCCGGACAAATTAATTCATAAGAGCATTGCATATTATCATAAGCTTCTTTCTGAGACACGATTACTGCTAGATCCGAGCCAAAGCAGGCTCTGATGCTCCAGTTCCCATAGAAACATTAGGGAAATTTCCATAGTAACTGGATTCTCTCTCCCTCATTCTTTTTCTCTATATTATCCTCCATCCCCAGTGATGACCAGTACGAAACAGGGTCCCACCTGTTCTGGTAGCTGGTGAGAAAAGTGACTAAACAGACTTCTAAATGTGTTCGGGAAACTGTGTGCTTGTGTCATGCTAAGGAGGAGGGCGAGGTTTTAGAGCTGAGCTGGCTTGGAGAATGACCCCAAGGTTGTATTGTCACTGCTGTGGTCATCCAACAGTCATCCTCTCTCCCCATCCCCACAAAAACGTTCCTTTCTCCCCAGTCACACCTACTTTTACCTATCTGGCCTCGTATTAAGAGCTGTACAAAGACACAGAGAACCTAAGAATAAAATTCTACATGTAAATAAAACAGAGTTCATTTTTCTGGCTGTGTAATCTCTTTGTCTGGTCGGCTGGGGAAATCACTTTTTGCTAGCTAATAGCTAGAGAAAAGCAATTTCTTTCAAAAAGCTTTCAGTAACAGATGTTCATTCCTCTAAACTTAAACCATGAAATGACCTGTAATACAGCACAATCGTAGAGCACTTCCCTTTTATCTCCTGTTTTGATAGTGGTCTGCTTTCACAGCGTTGGTATTGTCTACATTGTGTGGTTCAGGGGAAGCTTTTGATATAGGAAACAAGATATACATCTATATAAAAATATACTAAGAAGTAAGAATGAGACCAATACCACACAAAAGTGTCATATGTTCCTTCAGCTGCTTAGCAAATGCCCCTCATCGGAGCGTGCCATTCCCACAGGCAGCAAAATTAAAATGAATCTAAAATATGTGGCTATATTAAACCTACGTATAAATGTATTACATGCTGAACATGGGTGGAGCAGTCCACTCAATTCAAGGTTTGCTCTGGTATTTGGGTCACAGTGTAATATTTTCCTGCAAAGTCAGGAAACAGGTTTCCAGCCTCCCATCTCCGTGTCTGATGGAAATCTCTGGGCCAGTTAATAAAAGGAAGTTAGAGTAGACACTTTCTGGCAGCACTTCAGATATTGTTTGAGGCGCAGAATAAAAATTAACTTGCTTTTGCTCTGATTAACACTTATAAAATCTTATTGGCTCTGAACCAGATTTGGATGCTGTATTGTGTGTTTGAAATTGCTACTGACACACATTTGGCATCCTGTTTGGTGAGGAACAACCCATGTGAGTCATATCACTTCAAGATGAAGAAACATTTTCTTATAGGTTTTTCTTTTCATTCAGATGAATACAATTCCATCTCCTGACATGTGCAACAACTCTGAGCTAACTATCCAGGCATCAGTAGGATCCTATGACTTCCACTATGCGGAAATACAGAAGAATCACAGAATTTGACAATAAAATTAGAGTTGATTGTAAAAGGTGGAATACAGTGGAATTTGCTTATATGTGGGTATCGTTAATCACCACCAGTTTAAGAAGTTTTCAAGGTATCTGAATAAAAAAAAAGCCTTATGACACCTGAATGTCACCTGAACAAACTCACCAGTCCCTCAGAAATTCAGCAGTAGCTAAGAGGCCAGCAGAAGGATCACCTTCAGGTTGCCCAGAAAAATATCCATGGAAACAATCCTAAATCCAAACGCAGGCATAAAGGTGTTATATGACCAAAGCGAAGCTGGCTTTCAAGAAATTAACAAGAAGAAAATTCTGAAGAAGAGAAGATTAAGTAAATCTGGGAGAGGGAAACAGCAAACATGAACAGCACAATCTTATGGGTCTTATTAGTTTAATTCATTTTAGTGAAGCTAATACTTTGAAAATAATGCTATTTTTATGCATAATAATCATGCTATAAATAAAGGAAAACACTTTCCTAAACATCATTTTTGTTCACAGTGAATTAAATACCAATCATTACACATGGGTAATGATCAAAAAGAAATACTGGGAAAATCTGGGTTTGCCTCAGGTTTTGCTGGTGCACCCACAAGTAAAAAATTAGACACACCAGTACAACCAAAGTAAAAAGTGCAGGGTTTGATGATCGAACATGACATGGATAAACTCATTCTGTCTGCGAGCTGCATCCTGGTATCAAGAGTTCATTCAGATGCATCCCATCTTTTCCAGGTGTACTCAAACATGGCTCAGCTCTGCCTGCAAGGCCTCCTTGTGTATTCATTTATTCTGCATGGTAATTAAGCTCCTGCAAGCCCGACCAGTGAGCCTGAAACCAACCATGTGCCTTACTGCTGGTGAGCCCTCTGATCTAGGAGGGTCAAAAACTTAGCCAGAGCCAATGAGAAGATGGAGGGAGGGTGGTGGTGGTGTCACCGAATGCCTGGGAACCTGTCACTTTGTGTCAGTGTTAGCATCTACATCTGGGCTGCTCTCAACTTTAACCTGAAGCTAAGTATGACTGGCTCACAGGACTGGACCATAGAGGAGGAAAATTAACTACTTCTCTTCCACCTTACGTTGCAGCGCCTTTAATTTGCCACAGTGCTGTTCACACTGCATTCTCCCTGCAACAACACAAACACCTTTACTCTCTAGACTCACACTCGGTGGTTTTACCTCTTCAATCAGTAACCTTCAAAACAAGAAATAGCATAATTAACATCCTGGACACAAGTTAAGCTTTTAGGTTATGGATACTACAATCAATGATGCTAACTGATAAAACAAAACACAAAAACTGACTAAATGAACTGACTGGCAAATAAAGCATACAAAACCTGCACTTCCATAGTAGCCTTTGTCCTGAGTACTTCTGGCTGATAAAAAGGAAATAATCACTGATAACATTACTTATTCATTGAGTGACGCGAAGCATTTTGGCCCTAAGATAATCAGATGGTTGTTGTGTAAAAATAGTCCAGTTGTTTGGTGTCACACTGCCTCTTCACATGGTCTCAGCAGCCTCACATGCCAATGGAGACCTTTGTTTGGTGACACAGTTTCAGGCTGTGGGAGTGAATGAACTCTTAATTAAACAGAACACAGGGTGTTGTGGGTGAGGACACAATAACCATAATGTGAAATTCAGCCTAAATGTAGCGACTCCAAAAAAAAAAAAAAAAAACAGCCGTGAGATCCACATGGAAAACATGTTACACCGTCGAGTTATATTTGCATTGCAGAGGAATTCCAGGCCTGCAGCATCATCTGAATGTGCCCCCTCCTCACTCTGTGTGAACCACCATGTCACATTTATGATATGCATTTTGTTTTATTAAAGGAAAAGTACAGAATTATTTTGCAGATTATTTCAGCTGCAGCAAATATAAATAAGTTTACTGTGTTTTAATGTATCATTGGGGGCAACACACAGTAATCAAGAGTCCCAAAGATGCATCGATACATTCATGACAGATGATTGAGTGGTATTTCTAAGGGGCAGATAGATACACTGTAAAACACTGCTATATACACTCTTATGCTTGTCATTTGGAGGCTCATCTTTACATCTTGAGTGACACAAACTCAACCTTCAATTCTATATTTTCTGTTACTCTGCCCTCGCAATGAATGTATATCGAGAGCCAGTATAACCTGAGCAGCCTTTCTCACTGACATTCATGAGCTTCTTTGCATCTGCTTTAAAATATTCACAAATTCAAATGTCTCAGATCAACAGCTCATATGCAAAACGGTATTAAAAACACAAACAAGTCTTCTTTCCAGCTGTCGTAACAAGTTACGACCCAATTTTCTTCAAAACGAGCTGTGGACTAATAACACTGGTCTCCACAGTGGGATGACTGCACAGGGACTTCCTACAAAGAGCTGCACTGAAAAGCACAGCAGCCTCCGCTAACTTTCATGTCAGATAAAGTGGAATATACTGCACTTCATATTCAGCTGGATCTCATGTTTTGGAGATTATGGGCACGCAAATCAGTTTTCCAGAAGACGGCTTACTTGTGTGCTGTAAGAGAGGAATACCACAGTTTTGGTTTTTTTTCTGAAAATGTCATTTTGTGAGTTGTTACGACTAGAATGAGAAGAGGTTAGAGCTCAAACACTGGCACTATTTATAGACCATCAGCCTGCTAATTGGGATCCCTCCCAGGTAGAGCGTAAACAGCACTGGCTCTTCCTTCCTTTTCGAAGTATCCAGGGGAAACATCAGCCATACTTCACTGTAAAATAATTGGCTGTTCAATTTTCAAGCCCAGGTCGCCTCTTGAGGGAGACAGTGAGAAAGCCTTGTCAAAACATAAGGGCATAAGGGCAAGAGCCTGAGCGGGGCTCCCCTGGCGCAGCATCTCTGTTATGCGAACAATCTGACATCCTACACATGTTGCATGTCCAAATGAATCGGGGAGCTCCTTCCAGTAAGAATCAGCCCCCCCACATGCCACGCTTGAAACAGAGCTGCTACCACAAAATCTGTGTTAAATCATGCCACACTCGATGCCAGAATTAGCTCCTAACCACAGTCTGCACAGATGGCAGCAGTGGCGCTCATTGCAAATGCTTTACATTCTAGCCCAGACGGCCTAACCCCTTCCTTAATCCTAATTAGGAATGCAATTTCAGCGTGGGCCTTTTCTGACCACAAAGAGCATAAACACTTGTAGGTCTGTGGAAGGAACTGAATCTAACACCACTGATTTTGACAACATTTACAAGAGTAAAGTTTCTTTTACAGTATATAACTTAATATGACATTATCCCTCCAAATCAACCATGCGGGATGTCAGATAATAATACATGATGCTAAATCTGAGGATAAATTCTGCTTCCTGTTCCCTTAACCACACACATATAAACCTTCCCCCACTTGCACACGCACCTACTTGTTCTTCAGGAGGTCTATTCACTATTCTCTAAAGCTTCCATCAGTACGTTACGAAGGATTACTCGACAATTCCCCAACAACATCTAACGATCTGGAAACACTCACATGTGCAGGTGGCAGGCTAATCGGAGTCTTGTTTTTTGAAAAGCCAGCAGTTCCTTTAGCTAATAATGCCCTACGTGGCCCACACATTGACAGAGGGAGACGGGGGCAGCCGATGCCCTCTGCAGCAGCCCACCAGATAAGCGCTTATTGTTGTGTGTAGACGGTGAGCATAGCCGAAACGCTACGAGTTAAGGCTCGACTGACAACTGAACAATGACACAACAGCACAGAGTGGAGACATGTTGACTTAGCAGGTCCAAAAGGTTTAATCTGCCTCGCTTCCTACATGCTCCAAGGCTCCCTGCTGGGACAGGGGAAAAAAAATCAGGAGTGATTTTTGCTGTTCAAGCCTTTAATACACCTCAACTTTTTCTCAACTTGCTGACGCTCATTTCTGTTTTTTAGATGTGTGTTTTCGTTTATGTTAATCAGAAGCATAATGTCTGAAATGGAAGTAGGAAGCTTTAGACATCTGCATAGCCAGGCCTCCCGCTCGAGTTCAGCTCAGTCATCAAGATGCTATCAACTCCGAAACAACAGGTCCAGGACAAAAATGCGAGTATTTCTAAAGTCTACTGTTACAACAATAGCTTCACACAGGCCAGGCTATTAACTGGGCTTTGTTTTCACTCTTGAACAAAAGCCATGTTGTGTAGCGGAGGCCTGGATACGGGAAAAAGCGCAGCAGTGAAACTGACATGATGTATGTCTGATCACTGCTGGAGACAATAATACCACAATCCCAGCTCACAGTTTACTGGCAATAAAATGTCTTTTCAGGGCCCCAAGTCAGCATTTGTAAGGTTTGTGTTCATTAGAAAGATTACTCAGACTTTAACTATCCTGTTTATATTGAGGACTAGCCATGAGCTGATCTAAGCTGCACAGATTTACAGTTCTTAAAGCTGATGTGGTTTTTAACTAGAAAATGCAGCAAACCCTCTAAATCAGGGAATTAATCCCAATGAACAGACTCCAACACTGTTCAAAGCTTAACACTTCACTAGATGCCTGAACGCTACTGTTTAGATCATCAACAGTTTCTCAGTAAAGGTAGCGTGTAACTCTTTGCGGTAAATTGTGATCATCTACTGAAGTTTTCCAGGAATTTATGTCACATTGAGGAACTTTACAGTCCAGCCACACAATGTAGTTCTTGGAGGTGACCTATGATAATACCATTATTTAGCATATTTTGGTTATAAATAAATAAAAAGATTACTATGACTTCTATGCACTGCTTGCAAAGAGATCTCTGATCTGACCAGAAAATTTTGATGAATCTTCCACTAATTTTATAATTTAAATTGATTCTAATGTCTAATCAGAAGGAGTCAGAGATCAACAAGTGACAAGAAACTTGTTTCTCCATCTGAAAAGAGCAAAAATAATGGTCCACTATTACTGGAACAGAGTAAAGAAAAACTAAGTTAAAGTTAGATTTGTCAGGATAGAAGAAAAATAGAAGCATAAATTACTGTTAATGGGAAAAAAGAAACTTGTTGGAAAAAGTGAAAATATCAAAATAGTTAGTTTTGTGTTTGGGTCTGCACCATTTACTGCCCGACTGACCAAGTGGCTTGGTGGGTAGGCAGAGTTTCACTCCATTTAAAATGGGTAATCAACCAGATGACCCACTCAGACCCCAGACCCACTTTGGTGACAACGCCCCTAAAACCACATGAGTGGAACAAACACATCAGATGAGGATTGCTGATAAACTAAACAAATGTTTAAATTTGATGTCCGACTTTATTTAAGCTCAGCGGGAAACTGCATTAAATGACTTCTGAAGCAACTTTTTCTGCTTATATTATGACTCTGTGGACCTGCTATAAGCAGCAAGTATGTACTAATCCAACTCATTTATAACCGATATAGTCACATTTGGGAAAAACACTGGACGCTGCTGCACAACAACAGCCTGCATCAAATGCATGCAAAAGTATGACCATTAACTTTGTTATTTCAATAATAAGCCTTACTCTGATGGATCCATGCTTCCTTGGTATTGGTGATCTGATCTAACTGGAAAACACCTTCCCTTCTTTAAGCAACAAACTCCTCCACCCCTGCTCGTCATCACATGTTCGCATATCGCCTGGCCGACTGAAGAGGAACAGACCCTCGGTTTCAATGCCAATATTTTTTCTCCTGAAAGCCAAGACTTCAGAAAATGATAAGCAGATGAGAAAAGGCTTGGTCACTGAGATCTCTGTGACATTTGCTCAAAGTACTGTTCATAATAAATTCTGTTTTTACTTTGTTTTGGCCTTTATGGTGCTATATCTATTGATACACTCATTATAGCCTCATAATCTGTCTGCATGCTGATTGTACCTAAAAGGGCTGATATTCAACATGCATTTCTACATGGAAAAAAAAAAAAAAAAGTGTACAGACGGAGCATTTGATAGCTGCTACCCCTAATATCACCAATACCAGATCAAAAAGGGGTGACTTCTGACTATGTGACAGAAAAATAAAGGAATAACAAGCACAACTAAAACAGAGTCAAAGGTTTAAACATGCTACAGCAGCAAAGATTCACTCTTCAACAAAGCTTTCCTCCACAGCAGCCCCTCTCATACTATAGCAACTAGCCTGGTGTAGGATAATGCTGTGGGAAGCAGTTCAGGCTATTTTTCTCTCCCTTACTTAGCACCAGAGAGGAGTAAATGAAGAGGAGTGCAGTATGCGAGGTCGCCCATAGTGTGTGGCTGTATAGGGATGAGTGGACACATGAACTGAGTTTTGACAGGCAGGTGTGGGGTAGAGGGGACTGGGTTCACTTAAAGCCTCCACATTTTCATACCTTCAGTGTCACACGACTTTGATCATTGAAAAACCTCTTGTAAATTTCATAAAAAGAAAGTGATTAATTTCAGTGAAGTCGAAATATTTTCATCTATCAAACAGAAATTCAAAAGAATCGTGATTAAATATTGAACAATAAATGGCTCCACTGAGATTTTAAGCAACGTAAATATAAGAACGGTTGCAAAATAATCTAATTAAAAGGGTGGAGACGACTGCTCTCATAACCACACTGAAAACAGAGAAATTCCTCTCAGCCAGACACATAAGTGGGAATGAATCAGGCCTGCTATTCGTTTCACATGACAGTTGTTTCTGAACATTTTGTGCCGAAAATATTCCAATATTAACCCCGAAATATTGAGACATCAAAGTGTGCAACTCAAGCAAGAATTTGCCAACAAGCAGCCCGCTCAGACAACAAGTATGTATAAAGGCGTACTCTAAACTCAAATAGTTTGCACAGGCTGGCCGAGCTGTGGGGCAGAGAATGTCGCCGAAACAACAGCTGGGGAGGGAAACCATCTGAGACTCCTTCTGCTGACCCACCCAACGCAGCCACGCTTCCATCACCTGCTCGCCGAGGAATCCCTGATGTGTTTCCGTGGGAAATACCAGACAAAGGCATCAGACGGCCGAACCATGCGTGTCATGCCACTCATTCTGCTTCCGAGTGAAATATGCCGCTGTGCATGCAGTTACACAGGAAGTAAAGGTGTACAGTACGCTGTTACAGTGCAGCCCACTCACCCAGGAAACAATGGCTACGCCCCACAGTGCCTTCATGGTAAGAATTGAGGACAGCTGGCGACCTTGTCACCTGCTGTCTTTGCTTGCGTCACTCCTAACGGCTGTGCGGGGTTTCTCTGAGTATGGCACATCGAAAATCCTGATCTGTTTTTTTTAATTATTATTATTACTGTATTCAGGACAAAGACGATTTCCATAAGTTTGAGGATAAATTATTTTTCAATCAGATCTTTCCTCACAAGGGTTTAGGATACATTAAATGTTCTCCTAAACAGATTATATCTCTGTATCTGGAGTTTATATATAAAAATAAAAATGAAAAACCTGCCACATCTGCGCTTGAAATTCAAACCCAGTGAATCATGTGTTTCACTTTCAGGCCCAAATAATCCAGATAAAGTTATTTGACATGCACTGTGAATATAGAACAGCCTCACTGCTCGCACTGAAACGTAAACTGATAACAGCGAGTGACCATTAGTCACATTAGTGAGAATTATCTGTGAATTACTGTCTTTATTTGGCCTTCGATAAGAAATGCCCTGAGTTCTGTGAAGTGAGCCCAGCGGGCCCTGCCCTGATAAGCCATGCCTACAACTCACTGGCAAAGCGCCAGGCCCAATCTGATTAAATGCAGCCATCTCTATATCGGTAGGGAAACAGTATATTGGTGCAAGCAGACGTGGTTAAGTGCCGTTCTCACAGTCTCTCATGCTGCCATCTGACTGGAAGCCTCGGGTCAGACACAAGCTCTGCAGACTTCGCCCCTCTCCAAAGAACCGAGTTGCTCACACTGAGCAGCGTTAACACACTATAGCAAACGCCCCAAAGGAAGCCGTCCACAGATGCGAACGCTGATGATCTTGAGCGTTGATGATTTGAGATATAACTGTACAGTCCCTCAGTTCTGCATGAATGCTTCTGTGCCAGGAAAGGATGGTCGGAGTGGGTGGTGGTGGGGGGAGAGCAGGGATTTATTACCCTTGAGCTGCTGGACGGCGTCCCTTTTCGAAAGGCTTGAAGGATGGAAACACAGATTCTCTCTGAAAGTGAGGTGGAGATCTCAAAAAACCATAGGGTCATTGTTCTAGCTCTAGATGGAGCCAGAATGAGCGGCTGTGGGGAAGACGTTCAGTTTTTAGGTGGAATGAGGTGAGTGCAGGGGCTGGTGGCCTGATGTGTGCTCTCCCTCCCACAAAAGGCATGCACGTCTGAAGCTCGGCATTTTATCCCGCCCGTCTAAAGGGCTTTTGTTCTCCTATTTTCTGCGGCTGTTTTCTGATTTTCTCAATAAATTATTTGTTGGCTCTTTGCTTTTCTATGTTGAATATTTTAGGAACCACACAACGGTGCTCTTGGTCTTGGTTCAAGAGAATAACAAGTGGCTTTGTTTGTCGGTATGAGGAAGGCAAGCTGAAGTCTCCAGCGGAGATTGTGAACAAGCTGTCTGGAAACACGGTCTTACCAAATAACTTGAAGCTGCTTTCAACTTCAGCTTTATTTTCCACTCTAATTTATACATATTTAAACGTTTAATTTAAGTGAACATCAGATTCATGTGCCAGAATTGGATGCATGGCTGTTTTGCATCTGTTGCCCATCGTCGCATACAGTACAAATCACTCCTCAGACAGTAGTAGAGACAAAAAAAGAAAGAAAAATGACACCAGCATACAACTGTAAACAGTTTTTCTTTTATACACAACTGTGCTGATGGAAATATTCTCAAAACTAAACAAAAGCAAGACTATATCACTTTTACCAAGAGCCATTTGTTTAAATTGAAATCCCAAATCCTCTAAAAGCAATAAAACCTTGACCTCTCTTTTTTGTGATTTCCGGTGTATCTTTTTGCATCATGGGAATAGCTTTAAATCTTTAAAATCTTTTACAGTAATGCCCATGATGACTGAATGTGAAATGATTTACAGTTACTTTTTTTAGCTCTGAAAATGACCGTTGTATAAATACGTTAATCGGACTTGGAAAAGTGGAGCAGGATTGTGACAGGAAATGGGAGAGTAGATAACGGAGTCATTTTAGGAATGACTCTTTAATGCTGAGAAATTGACAATTTAGTCCAATAACTACCCTAACCGCAAAACAGACAGGAAATCCCTCAACACAGATGGGCTTTGGACTATCCACAGGCTCATCCTCTGCCCTTTCCTATTTTTTTTTCTCTTTTTATTGTTTCCTCTTATCTAGCTCAGGTTATTACCGTCTCAACTTAATACTAAAGATTGTGATCAACTTTGAGGCTGGTACAACTTGTTTCAATCATGAGAAATGCCACAACCTTTTCAAGCCATAATAAAAAAATCTGCCTAAATTACTTCCTTATCCTTCTCCTCTATGTGTTTCTATGGCGCAGACACTGAGTGGCCCCCATTTAAACCCCTTTCTAATGGCGCTCAGACAGGGACCCGCCACCATGTTACAAACTCGCTGCCAATGTCTGGCATCCTGACAAATATCTGAGGCACTCATTTACCCCAAGTATGCCCTCACACACATGTGGCAACAGTGCTGCGTACACAGAGCTTCTGCTCCGGCATGATTCACAGCATAGCCTAAAAAGCACGGACAACGTGGCTACACATGATCCTATATGACAGAATCAGAAAATTCCATTAATGCCACTTGATATTAACAATTTCGACTCTCTTTAAGTATTTATTCCTTCTCCACGCAGCAGCAACGCTTTGAGAGAATGCAGGTTTTAGTGGAAAAAGTAGAAAGATCGCTTTGATGTTCATTCAGTTGCCAGTGTGAGAGATCAATACCATTAAGCATGATGCCATCTGGACTGATTTCTACCAAAAGATATTTTGGTGAGATTTAAAACAGCCTTAAAGTGCTATCACTTCCAATTCAGGCTCAACAAGTTTACCGCTAAGTCGCCCTGAAGGGATAGTACTGAGACCGTGTGACCAGATGGTCTGGTAACAATCTGCCAACTCAGTCTGTCCAGTCAGCTGAATGTAAACTGTTCTTCTGTCGGGACTGGTGGCCTTTCAATAGCTTCAAGAGCTATTCATCACAGCCATTATACAGCTTAAAGAATCTGCATGAAAAATATACAGTTACACGTCCTCCTTTTCTACTGTAATCCTCTGGGATCTCTGCTCGCACACTTTCCCCACCGGATACCAGAGGTGTTTTGCAAGCTTTTTGCTTTGTTTGTTTTAAAAAAGGATAAAAAAAATGGCTATAAATTAAACTGGAGCAGGAGGCATTAAAAAAGCTCTCCCAGTATTTGACACTGAGATCAAAATAAGCTGTAAAATGAAACCTAAGCAGGTTAAATACATGATTTGATACTAGGCAAACTCTGCTTATTAGCTGACGGGCTTACGGACAGTTTGATGACGAAATGAAAGGAAAGGATGGTAAATCAAGCTCCAGCAATGCATTGCCACGCCACCATCCACTATCTTTAAAGTTCAGTACTTTACACATTAGATCTTGTTTGTTCACAATCTGATATTTTTCAAGGAGGTTATATGCCAAACGGTCTTGGCTAAAAGCTGTTGCTGGGCAACACAGTAAAGTTACTGCTCCTTTGTTGTTAATACAGAGTGGTTTTAATCGATACATTAAGCAAGATAGACTTTGTAAATAAAGAGTTTAGTTGAGATGTGCTATATTGAGCAATTTCTATTACCAAAGGCAAGCAAGCTTGTTTAATAAAAATTCTAAATTATTGCTTAAATACTTCTTATGTGTCAAATAAAGGAAAAGCTGCTGCGGTCAAACTGTAAGTGTAATGTCTTGACTTGTCAGACTGTCAAAGTTACATCTAAACTTCATCAGTTTTGAAATACTGTAAAGCAGACTCATGCAGTTGCAGCAAACTGATATGATCTAAATCTAATTTGTGATTTATTTTTGCAGTCAGAAGCATCCAGCATTATTTTAAGAAGAACTTGAGATGGTGCAAGATTGACTAGAGATAACTGGGTGTTGGGCTTTAACCTCGTTGCACCTTAATGTCAGCGTTTTGCTCGACTGATGACAAAACCAAACAGAAATCAGTGCAACAAGTCGCATTTTACAGCTGCATTCACCTCATCACCGCAGATGCTTCTGTAAAATGTTGGTGTATGTGTTTTACACAGCCGAGATTATCATTCCTAATAACTCATTTAGATGAGCACCAAAATTTCATATCATGTACCTCACGCACTGTAAAATCCTAAACTGTCTTGCCAAGTGTGGAGCAATCAAGTGGTCAAAAAAATCACATCAATTTTTTTCACCACTTAGAAAATCATTTGTGCTGCTGTAATGCTTGTATACCCTAAATCACCAAGATGTGTTTGAAACATTTGAATTCCTGAGAAATATTGAGACCTCGAGCATTGAACATGAAAAGGTAAAAAAAAAAAAAAGATCAAGGTTCAGGTCATGGTCACTAAACTGTCATTTTCCACAAAGAAGCCACCAACTTGTATGAAGCTTTAGTGATCTAATGTAAACCATGAGCATGACCTCATGTCAAACCATGTGCTTTAATCACAACTGCAGCATCTGCCCCTTTTTTTAAACAGACTTTGATGGATGTTGCATGCTTTTCATTCTGATGCCACGTGTCTAACTTGTGAATCCACACCTGCAAGATGCCACCACATCATGCAGTCCTGAGATGAGTGCATGGATGTTTGGAAGCTACACTGTACTTATTGCCAGATGGGAAAAACAGGAATGAGCTTAAAGCTAAACTGGTTCTGATTAACAGAAGGTGGTCTTGTGGTAATCATGTTTATTGCTGTAGCAGTTTTATCAATCATACGCAGCACCTCGGATGAGTACATACGCTGCAAGCTGTCTGGTAAAATGTTTACTATGAAACCGCCCATTCACTTTCTAAGTGTGACAATAAAAACAGCAAAACTTCCAAGAAGAAGAAAAGCTACACTTGTAACAGCTGAAAGTCATATTTTATTACCTTTCTCAACATCAACTTCAAAAAGCAGGTCTTTAATGAACATAAAAATAAACCATGGAAAGGAACTCCATGTGATTAATTGGTTTTATTTCAACATTTCAGTTGATCCAATTTATTTTACTTTATACAGACTGATATAGAAAGTTTAGGTCCAGTCAATTCAGCTGTAACAGAAGGTCACTTAACAAAAATAAGTGTGGCTAAATATCACTGAAAATAGTAAACAAACTGGAGATGACAGTGCTCTTAATTTGACTTTTATTTTAGACAGATGACAACAGATTTTGTCTAATGTTTCAGATCACATAATCCTCTGCAGCTTTCGTTCCAAGATGGTTTGAGATTTTGCATGACATTATGAGACCTTGTGTCTTAAAGGTACAGGACCACAGTCTGACTATAGGAATCATGTTATCTCAGCACGGCTAAAACAAACAAGTGCTCGCTGAACTTCATACCATCTGAATATGATTTAATTACTTTCACCTTGGAATATGTTATTATCTTAGAGTCATAGTTTTTATAGTATTGTTCTGTTTCGTGAATGGTTGTTACAAGTATTAAGGTGCATCACGGGTCTCATTGGCCAAATAGTAAGGCTTTGTAATGCCTTTTAATCAGGTTTAACTTCCAGTGGTGAAAAAACTCAATAACCTCTAAGTCAGTTTTCCAATTCAGATATTTTCACTCAGCACAATACTAAGAGGCATTTTCAGTATTCTCTCCAAATACGTGAAATATAATCAATTTATTCATAATCACAGAAGATACATAAGCCAATTGGGTAGCATCAAGTAAATTTACAGAATGAAACCAAAGGCTTTTTCCTTTTTTGTTACAGGCTGTATGTGAAGCCTGACTTCATGCATGACATCTCCGAGGCTTTCAGGTAAATAGGAGGGTCTTTTCTTAGATAAATTGCAGTTTATCATTAAGTTTGTAGCCATTATATAATTTCAGAGACTTACAAGATTTAAAATAAAAACATTGATTTTATTCAGGATGTACAGAGATAACATTTTTCTTAAAGTATTTCCAGCTGGTTAATATCCTCAAGTCTCCCCTATTTCATTAAAGCGGATCAATGCAAGTCTGGGCATGTTTACCATGCAGTGCGCACCCCAAAGCTGTAGGGGGAGCTCCCGAGCGAGAAAATAGGCAACAGACGAAGAAGACTGTCGTAAAGCAGAGGCAATTTACGGTTGTCTTAAACAGGCTACGGCTAGTTAGCATGGCTTCAAAGGCATCTAGTAAAAGTAATTATCAAAGCGGTATAAAAGCAAAAACCGAATCGCGGAGTAAACATGCACATTTGTCCAAACGGATTTACGACCGGCCTTATAGCGCTAGTCTCGTGTATCGCCACACTTCCAAACCAAAACAAGCGCGAGCGTCAATGGGCTAAACTGCAAGCGCCGTTTCTGGTCGGGGGAGACCCGATAAGAGGAGGAAATGTCCGCTTTTTCATCAGAACAGGTCAGTCAAGCAAAATAATTACTTCTTAGCAGCTTTATCACTATGATAATGTTGCATAGAGCCGCTTTAATTTGGGGGAAAATTACAGGTTTAGGAGCCCTAGTGGCCAAAAGTTACACAGTGTGTCTTTAACTTTTCAAATGAATCTAAAGACGATAAAATAAACCCTCCATCTGTAACAAGACAATCTTATTGTTTCTAAAAGTGAAGAGCAGCTAAAAAACATCATCGATGTGAGAAGATCCTGCTGAACAGAACTACACCATCTAAAAACAGCGAGACATAAGCAGCTGAGGAGTATTGAAACAAAACATTTTAACGTCACTGTCCTGCTTGGTCGAAGACTTTAAGCCAGACAATCAACCCAAACCTCATCCACAGAAAGATGCTACTAATGCTGGAGAAGCCCGAGCAGTGGCCCTGAGCAAACACCACGCTGCCAGCAACCAGGAAGTCACAGCTGATATGCACCAGTCTGCACGCTGGGCCGGACTTTGCTCACCTGCACTGACGCTCCACCCCCACATACCTAGCAACCACTCTCAGATCCTCTCCAGTCTGGAAATGGCTGCAACAAACCTTTCATTTATTTTAATTTGTGATCATTTATTTTACTTTTTATGACTCAATTTAATAAAATCATTTAATATTCAGTTTTAATTTTTTCAAGTCCTTTTCTTATTGTTTTTTTAGCCTTAATCTGTATTTATCTTGTTTTTTTGTTGTTGTTTTTTACATAAATCTATGCATGAAGAGGTTATGTTAAACATAAATTAGCCACCAGAAGGCAGAGATATGAGATATGTTTAGAGAAGCAGTTCTTAGCTATTATTATGCTGCAAACAAGTGGAACATTAGATCATGATGTGCATTTTACTTTAGACTTAATCCCTATTTTTGAATGATTTTGTGTTTGATTTTGTGTTCATCTTATTGTAATTCTTATGTTGTATGTAAAGCGCTTTGAATTGTCTTGGACCTGAAAGGCGCTATACAAACTTGCCTTGCCTTGCCTAAATATCTAAAGACTGTTGCAGTAAAAACGAGAGCAGTAACCAAAATGTAAAGCAAAATTAAAATAACAAAACTACAAACACAGTATTAATAATAATTAGATAGTTATTAATCACGTATCAATGTAATTAATGTGTTTATAATATGTTTTATATACATTTATAACACATTTGTATATGGTTATTTCTATTTATAAGAAAATCTACCAAAAGAACCAGCTGCTCTGGGGGTTATACAGAATAAAAGAGGTTGTATGTGTGAGTTCTCCTGCTTCTTCCCACAGTCCACACACACACATGCCTGTTTAGTTACCTGGTCACTCCACATTCTCTCCAGAGTGTGACAAATGGTTGTGTGAAGTGGAATAAGAATTTCAAATATATAAAAAAGGATGGACAGACAGACAAATTGAATGAATGAATGAATGAATGAATGAATGAATGAATGAATGAATGAATGAATGAATGAATGAATGAATGAATGAATGAATGGCAGACAGCAGACACATTGGACTGTTTTTCTCATGCATGTCTGCAGAGTAAACAGTTTAATTATCTGTGAGCCTGAAGCTACACGCTGCAGGAAAAGTGAGAGAATGAGGCTTTTGAGGCTTATTTCTTTGCTTCTTGGTATTGTGGCTGTGACACAGACACTCCCATTTGTAAATAAATACATTGTTAACTCAACATTATTTCTTCAGTCTTCGATCACATGATCCAATAAAGGACTCCGAGCAAGAGTCAACAGCAGAGCCAGCTGTCTGGCACAGAATATCCGGACACAACCCGCAAACTCAAACGCGTTTTCCTTCCACTGGTGTCTCAGTTCTTGCGAGAAAAAACACTGGTTGCTCATCCAGCAGCTCAGTAAGATGATACGTGTATAAGACAGAGATCAGAACCAGACCTGCTGGTAAAATACTCTAATGTATCCGAGTATGTTTACCTCTCTGTGGAGTGAGTGGAAGTCCTTTAGCTAAAAAACTGGAAGGATCTTCAGAGTCAGAGTGTGTCTGGGTTGGTCTTTGTCTCTCACATTAAAGCAACCACAGCGACGTGGTCATGTCAGGGTTAGAGAGGCTGGGAAGCTCAGGAAAGGCCGGGACTCTGAGCCGCGCTCCGTGCCTCTTACCTGCGGGACATCCCGGTCGGCAGGTGAGGGAACCGAACAGAGACGCCGCCGGCGGCTCGCTGCTGTTGTCACTTTTCTCCAGCCCGTAATTCTGCTTCACTCAGCCCCGACATGCCGGACTGCCGCTAAATAACACCCAGAAAACAGAAAATATCCGTCCCCGTTCCCCCCTGGGATTCCGCACCGGCCCAGGTGATTTCCTGAATGCTGACAAAGATAATAAAAGACCAAGGTGTGTTCTGCTCTGGCTGCCTAGCTAGCGGCCGCCATATTGGCTTGTTTAGCTGTCAAACGTCCTGCTGCGTTCACGTGCCCTCAAAATCTGCGGACACATACAGAACACGGGAGTTCATTTCATATTTCTTCTGTCATTAATATGTTATTTTTGCTGTATAATTATTTAATTTTCCTATAAATATACCAAATTAAACCAAAAAGAGATTGTTTTCTATGTACAGAAATATTCTGTTGCGATACAGCTTTACCAGTCCGTAAGTCACTTGAATACAAGTGCGCAGCAATTTATAGGATAGGAGCGATGAAACGGGTATCATCCTGTCAGATATAAAAAGGACAGAGGTTGTCCACGTGTCAAAATGTGGATGAAATCAAACAGAAGTTGTTGTCGCTGAACTGTGAGATAATACCTTTGTAAATATGAGTATTTCGCTCTAGAAGGCATTACAAAGAAGGGTTTTTATTAGAAACTGCTTTTAAGTATAAAATATTTGGCCAAAAATAATAAAATTATTCCTAAAATTATATAAATTATTAC
>JAVQJG010143137.1:0-15395 GCA_036024015.1 Craterocephalus amniculus
GATACTGGTATCGGATCGGGACAGCCCTATCAGTTTGTGTTCTGCTGTCGTAGAATAGTTTGTGCAAATTGATGAAAATAATCTGAAACCTGCAACATGACATGAAAAACATTGGAGGAACCTGAGACCAGTCTGCTGACACTTCACTCTTTTTAACACTTATTAAAGTTCTACTACAACAAATATTTTTTTTAAACTTGGGATGATGTGAGTCATATTCTTATAACTTTACACTTATTATTTAATGAGATTGGAGAGAAACACTTCTATCAAGTGTGAGGTTGAATATGAGTGTTCCTGGAAAGAAATTGCTCTCTAACCACAATGCTCCTTTACAGTTCACAGTTTAGCTGCTTTGCTAATAAACTCACAAAAGTCAGAGTGCAAATGCCTCTGGGATATTGTTGTACATGTAATTTGTACACATCTTAACCCTGAAAGTAACTTTTAAGAGTCATTTTAACAGTATTAAAAGGAATAAGTTTGTAAAAAAAAAAACAACAACAACATATGGCCAGCAAAAAATGATTGAATGTAGATAGATTGGTAAACCAAACAAGACCCCTCAGCCATCTGGATTTCAGCTCAGTTTTAGTTATTGCACAAATTCATTGTCTTAGGACACTTTACACTGTACAGTGATCTATTCGTAATTTGTGAGAAACCCACAGATTTCACTGATAAAGCACACAAACACAGTTACAGAAAACTGTTGAGGGGGAGGGTTACATTCTGGAGGAAGGATCTAGATTTAATGTGCTGATTGCTGCAACTGAAGTGGTCATCTAATAAAAAAAAATATATGTATTAGTTTCCTTGGCATTCCTGGTCATTTAGAGCTACATTGTCATCACTAGTAGTTAAACATCTATTACATCCTTATCATAAAATGTAACCAGTCTGGACAAACAAATACTATTATCCACATAAGCAGTTGGCAAAATGAAGTTGCATAATGCTCCATTAGGATCAAGAACATGGTGATGTAGAACGTCATATGGAAAAACATGCATTATATGCTGCGTTCGGTTATCGTTATAATATCATTGATTGTTCTTGTGGTAGTCCCAGAGGGGGCAGTCAGATTTTAAGAATGGCCTGTGAGCTTCCCTGGAGCACACTGCTGGCCCCACCATTGGACAGAGTCCAGAAGAAGAAAAAGAACAAGAAACAGATTTGTTTACAACTCTGTTTTTCATACAGCTACCTTTTGAATGAGTTACAAATTTTGCTTTCCAAAATTGTGCTGTTTATTGTCTTCATTTAAATCCTATCCTGGAATATGTGCAGGTATTTCACATTCTGGAAAAATCTAATATTTAAATATATATAAGAATGAATCAATTACTTAAAAACACAAATACAGGCAATAAATCTGCTTTCTTTGGCAGATATAGACATTTCTTGGCTGTATTGCATCACATTCCAGAGGAAATCGATGACTAGTGGTGCTTGCAATAACAGATAATGTAATAAAAGTCACTAGAACTGAATCTCTTCAAACAGGTGGTGATGCATTACTATCCCAGAAAGAAGTTACTTTTTCCATAAAAATACTTGCGACTATATACAACATAAATAAGAGGCACAATTCTCCTCAGTCCACACATCTATGAGGTTCTTGTTGGTGATTATTGAGCTAAAATAAAACATTTCGACCAGCATTACAAAAAACTGAAACTGTTTCATAAAATAGTGTCCTACTTTAAAGTATGGGGCAGTATTGGCCACATCTCAAATGAAGTGAGTCCAAAGAGTTTTGTGCTTGCAGTGCACCCTGTTCCCCATTAGATGTCCTCCTTGCCTGCGTCACAGCTGAGGCTTCACTCTGAGGATGCACTTTTCCATCTGGGATTCTAAAGTCAACAGACGCAAACGACGACAGGCTGCCATTTCTGTTTGCCCAGGTTTTAGAAGTGTCAACGGTAGGCGACACTCTGAACCCTCGTCCTCTTACGCTGCTCGCATCGTGCTTCCCGCTTCTGATACTGGAGTCATCGAAGAATGGGTCTGAGTCGCTTCCGTGTGGCATGTTGTAGTAGGTGCACTTTGGAGTAAGGGGCTTCGCCATCTCCTCCAGCTCTGAGGAGGAGATGGCTGCGAGGGGCTTGTGCTGGGTTTTAGTGTGAGGTGGGGAATCCTCGCTTGTGTTCTCCTGACCTGTATCCATGGATGTGCTATCCAAGTTGCTGTACATTCCCAGTGAGACTGGAGGAGATTTTCTTATTAGATGGTTCTCCTTTAGGAGCCATCTCCCTCGATCGATCAAAACCCCATCGGCTGATTCTTTGTCAGAGGTGCATCGAACATTTTGTGTGTCGGCTTCAGTGTCTGTTTTTAATGAGCTTGCAGCACTGAAACAAGACAGGTCCTCCCTGGAGACTTTAATGCCTGCATCACTGGAGGAAAAACTTGACACGCTTTTTAAGTGGGAATTGTGCAAGGCTTCAGAGCTACTCTCCAAGGACACTTTAGAGTCATTCTCCTTCACGTTTGAGGAAAGTTTCTGTGAAGTCTCTTCTCCGCTCTCAGAGACTACATCTACTGACTCCTGAGTCTTATATCCTCCGCTTTCCGATGTTTCTGGCCTGTAATCAGACAAATCAGATGTGATTGGGCTAGGGAGACGTTTTAAACCATAAGAGCTATCCTTTCTACCTCGTGGTAAATGAATTTGCTTAGTTTGTACAACTCTAGCATTGTCAGGCTCAAGCCTTATATTACCCTGAATGTCATATGTGAATATGAGTGAACAGGATTGGAGGGCATAGTTAACAAAGTCAAGTAATTCCTGCGATATTTCCACAGGATGGGATGAACTGTTGCTTCTCTCCTCATGCTCCTCTCCTTCATCTGTTTCATGGACAGTGTCAGCACCTTTATCATCCTCAAACTGGCCTTCAGAGAAACTTTTGCCTGGAGATTCATTGTTAGGTTCAGCTTTTGCTCCGTCATCACTACTGGCATGCTGATGAAAATGAGAGACTTCTTCTGGTGCATTTTTAGTGTCATCATCAGCAAAACTGTCTACATCGTCTGAAATGACTGCTTTCTTTTCCTCATATTTTAATCCCTCATTTAATACATTTTCTTCATCACTCTTCCCCTCTCCATCTTCACTCTGCTCTGCTGTCATATTTTCCTCGACCGCCAACTCGTCTATGACTTCTATTTCAGCTGCTTCTTCCTCCGCACTACTTCCTGTTTCTTCCAGAATGTGTGCCCTATCTTTATCATAATCAAAATTTTCTTTATCTATATCATTCTCACTACAATTGTACTCTTCTTGTTCTCTGCCTTCCTCCTCCTCACCCTCCACATCTTCATTGGTTCCCTCGCTAACCATCTCTGTAAAGTGCCCTTTCCCTTCTTCAACATCATCCTCATGTCCCCTCTCTTCCATAACTTCTTTGTCTACAAGAGTCCCTGTAACTGGATCAATCTCTACCTCCTTCTCCTCCCTATCTATCTCCTCTTCCTCATCTTTCTTCCGTTCAACTCCCTCCATTTCCTCATTGCCTTTTTCCTCTTCCTCATCCTCTGAAGATGGGTCTTCTTCATCTTCCTGTCCTTCATTAACTGCAGTTTGTATTTCCTCTTCTTCATTTTGATCACGATTCTGTTCAGTTTCTTCTTCCTCACCTTTTTCTTCATCCTCAGTGACTTCAGCTCCCTCCCTCTCATCCGTATCTTTAACACTATCATCCTCCTCTATCTCTTCATCCTCTAATCCTTCGTCTGTTTCTTCTGCCTCTTCTTTCTCTTCTTCTTCTTCTATCCTCTCCCCTATCTCTTCTTCGTCCCCTGTCAGCTCTTCCTCTGTTGCCTCTGCTACTTTCACAATAGACTCCTGGTCATTTTCTTTGTTTTCCTCTGATTCCTCCCTATTCTTATTGTTTTTATCCTCCTCTAATCCCCTGTTTTCTTTTTCCTCTTCCATTCCTAATGTTTCCTCATCACTTTGGTCACCAGCATCTGAATTGACCGTACCTCCATTTCCCTTGTTCTTCGTATGCTCTACTACCTCTTTGTCCTCATCTTTTGGTGGTTCCTCTCCTTCTGTCTCTAACTCCAGATCCTGATCAGGTTCATCATGACCCTGTTTTGTCTCACCTATGTCCTCAGCTGTGCTATCAAGCTCTGGTGAATGATTTATTGCATGGTTGTACTCTTGGACAAATTGCTCCACGTCTTCCTCTGAATCTGAATGGTTTCGAACAGTTTCGACATATGTGCTCTCCTCAACAGGGTAGAAACTTTTAGCATGTTGGAATGTTGATGTAATGTCCTCCCTGAGATCTTGCGGCATATTTAGCTCCTCCATCAGCTCATTGATGCCCAAATTTGGATCCTCAAACACATCACCACTTTCAGAAACAACATCAAGCGCAAACTCTGTTTCTGAAACTTTTGGGGAAAGTGGTTCACTTTCAAGCCTCTCCCTCAGAATCTGGAAATCCTTCCAGCGCTCTCTTAAATGAGAAGATGCCCGACTTTGCAAGTCTGTCAGACTTGCCCTCTGCTCCTCCTCGTCGTCGATGACAGAAATTTTTTGCAGTGATTCCATCATTAGCATGGCCTCAGAGGTGGTTCTTGACTGGTCGCTGTCTCCTGCTGCCGAGCCTTTTAGGCTGTCTCTCAGAGTCATTACTGACAAAAATGACAAGAAGGCTTTGCACGATGAGCCAAACACAGAGGCTACTTGCGTTGAGAAGTCGGGTAGGCTGTTGGAATTGTGAAGAGTGGATGTTGTATTGCCAGTGGACGCTCTTCTGATACACTGAATTGATGAACAAAGTTGGCGAAGGACAGGTTTTATCTTTGCTTTGGGGCTCAAAATGTTGCTGGACAATGCTTCACTTTCATTTGGACAGATGGCCTCTGCTGATTTGTGTGACCTCAGCCTGCTCTCCTGGTGCACAGGGTCAGATCGGACACTTGGCATTGAAACACATAAAGCATGTGTTCTCTGGTCGATCTGAAGCGGCCCTGTTGCTGGGTTTTCATGGTAAAGAGGAACAGAGAGACAGGAGGATGATTTTTTCAAAGCTTCACTGACGTTATTCTGGCATCCATCTAGCTCATCCGACTCAGAGTCATCGCCGATTTTAAATATAACCTTTGTCCGAGGTTCCCCTTCGTTTTTGATTGGCTCTTCTATGTATGGCACTTGGTCTGGGCTGACTTTTTCCAACCAGTTCTCAACATACTGGTGGACTTCAGAGGGCGAGGGATTGAGAGAAGGCATCGAACCGCTCTCATTCAGCTCTAATGACTTTTTGGGTGGCGACAGTCTATATTCAATCATGGATTTTGGCTTTCTGGTCGTCATTTTACTTAATGAAAGGGATTTTTTGGTTTGTAAAATGTCTGACATGTTTTTCTTCATGGGAGGCCTTCCGGTTGGCGTATTTACATTATGGCTATTATCTTTAGCAGTTGATGTATTGGTGTTTTGTCTCTGAGGTGGGATGGTTTTAAGATTTTGAGAGCCAACTAAAGAGGCTGTTTCCTTACTGGAGGATTTTTCATCTTTAACTGATTTCTTAAGCTGAGGCCTTTGTGCTCTTTTATTCTTTGGATCACTTTTAGAACTTTTTATGGAATTCTGGCTCTTTTTGCCCACACTGGCATCACTGCTAAGCTTGTCAGTTGATGAATATTTGCTGTGTTTTGAGGAGCTGATCACAATGTCCTTCTGTTTCTTATCTGTGCTGCTTGTTGAAGCTGAACTCTTGTGATTCCCTGATGGCCTTTTAATGCTTTTTTTCTTTGTGTCTTTCGGTGCATTGTCCTTTGTTACTGTTTCGACTGCAGTTGGAGCTTCTTTATCGGTGAGTGAACTTAAATTGTTCGCAACCTGATGAGATTCTGGCTCCGATGACAGCGATAGCATCTCCTCTTTCTGACTCTGTTGTGAGTCAGCAGTGGGTGGCTGCCAGTTACAATCTATATCACAATCATTGCTGGACGAGTTTGTGGATGGTTTGCTTTCTGCGACCGGAGGGGAGTCATGTAAAGAACCACCATCTACACTGTATTCCTCATTTGCAAAATAGCTATCATAGCAGCCTTGGCTCTCATAAATATGCATCACAGTCTCCGTAACCTCCATCCCGTCATTCCGGATCTGAAGGACCTCAGCTACCCCTGATGACCTGACGGAGGAGCGACTGTTAATCACTTCTGCTGATGCTATTTTCCGAGGTTTTGGGATTGGTTTACTGCTGCTGCTGCTGCTGTGTCGGACAACACAATATCCCTCAGTTGTTTCCCCATCAGCTGTCCTCTCCATGTAGGAATAGTGTCCCATAGTGCTTTCTTGAACCCCGGCCTCTGTAAACCTCTTCACGCTCTCCACAGACGTTTTCTTATTAACATGCCGAGGACCTGGTGTAGGAGAGCGCTTGAAACTTATTGCTTTTCCCAAAGCTACTGGAGTGTAGCTTTCGCACAATCTCTCGTCATTAAAGCCAACGCCTTTTCCTGCATGATAGTTCTCTTCTTTTGTTTCATCCTCTTGGATATTTGAGGAGTCTTTGGCAATGCCGTTGTTTGAGTCGGGTGAGCTGTTTCCCGACCCGGAACCAGAGGCACAAACTGTCCTCTTGCTAAGGCTGGAGCGGCTGAGTGTGGTTGTCCAGTGGAGCATCTCCTCCTCCTTAAGGGTCAGACGAACTTTCATCTCCACCGTCATGCTACCATCTTGATTCACGCAGAAAGACTTTTCAATGTCATCATCGTGTGGCATGATGCGAGCCTGATGCTCATTATCTTGTCTCCTAGCTTCATGCGTGTCCATGGAGGTTTGATGCTGATTGGCCTCTGCTTCATAAGACCTGTTGTGGCGATGCAAATAGTTCTTCATGCTCCCATTCTGAGACTTGTTGATCTGGTTGATGATGTATCGCTCCGATGACAGAGAGAAGTTCCTTGAGCCTCTTCCACTCGAGAAAGACTTGTTCTTCCCTTTGGTTGGAGGTGTTTGATGAAAGTAGAGGGGGTTTGGAAATTGGAAGAGGAAGACATAAAGAGAAAAGATTATTCTGAGACAAAGATCATGCAGTATTCATATAGGAATAATGAAAGTATTTAAAAGAAGCACTACAGTAGAGTCATATACTGTACATTTTAGCAATCATTTACTCACCCAGACAGTTTTGGTGCAAATTGATTCACAAATGTGCTGTTATAAATCGCTGGTCTGATCCCCTGTGAGTTCCATGCGGCTCAGAGTTGCTTTTTGTGGTGACTCACCACAACTCACAACTCACCAACTCTAGTGGAGTCACTATTTACAGCCATTAACTTTGAGTGGTAACTCTGTCACTTCCAGGCCGCATTACAGTGGCTATAATGGCTGTAAATAAGAATGGATCGCAACAAAAAAGCAACTCCAAGCTGCTTGGAGCTCACAGGGGGATCAGAAAAGCATCTCATAACACATTGGTGAGATGAAGGAGTTTTGTGGCAGAAATTGCCGTATTTAGAGGCTGCGCGAGCTGGCCTCGTTCACTCCCATTATATTGGATGTACGTTGATCATGAGTGGATCTAAATATTGAAGTTCAAGTTACACCAAAACTGTTTGGGTGAGTAAATGATCGTATTTCATGCTAGAAAATAGGTCCAGGCTGCAAAAAATAGAACCGAAACTTATCCATTAAGCATTTTTGGGGGGAGACACACTATGTTCACATTACATTCTTATACCCATGACCTAATCTCTCTTCAAAGAATATGAAGAAAAAAAATATCTCTCTCTTGTTTAGGGAAATTGATCCCAAAATATTATAGATAGCTATTTGTTTTACATCACTAGACTAAAAAACAAAAAAGAAAACAAAGTAATCTTTCAACAAATAGTTATTGAAATGCTTTCTAAGAAAACTAGACCCATGCAATGACTCTACATACTGTTTTAGGGTGTTAGAAGATGTTCAACATGATAGGAGACCTGGATCAACTTACTCACTGCTGTGGTGAATTTCATTTCATATTTAAGTAGCATATGAAACATGCTCTGATGTGGGCATGTGCCAATTCTCAAGGTAGGAAGGGTAGAGGAGGCTTCTTTTTTTCCTTTTATAGACTTCTATTTATCCCTGCTTTAACAAAAAGGCTACAGCTGAATTAAACATAAGCACACTTTATGATCAACTTATCATAATATTTCATAATAAAAATTACCATGTCTGAAAATATTGTACAGTTTTCCCAGTTATGACTATGTTGCATTTAGATTCTGTTGTGAAAATGTGAAAATCAAATTCTAAATGTGATTGTCAAGTGAGTTGATAGGACTTTTTGACACTTACGAGGTCTAGGCTGTACAGGAGGGTCCGAAGTCTCCACGAACATGATCTGAGCCATCTGGGCTGTTCTGTGTGAACTGTGGTTTCCTAATCTGAACGGCTCGCTGCCCGCAGCCACAACAATGCCAGAGCACAAAATAAGTGCAGCAAGACCATCAACCTGAAAGGAGAGAGTGACAAGTTGGATCCATGGCAGTATCATAATATAACTTTGTCGGTGAAACTGTTTTTAATATGATACATGGAATATTAAAATGAAAACTCAAATTAGCAAAGTACTTTCTGCTTGCACAAAAACGTACTATGAGTTATTTATGCTGCAACTTATCATTAAACAGACCAGGGATCCCAGAAAAAACAAGCAATTAATTGCATTTATAGGTTCTCACAATCTTCAACAGGAGGCTTGTTGTTATTAAAGGATTAAAGTGGTAGATCACCAGGGGAGTAGGTATTTTGATAGCACTTCTTAGCACTTCTTGGAATTCCTTTATTATATAAAGTAACACAGCAAAATCCTTAATTTGTATTCCTTGTACTTTGTATAAATAAAAAAGATTAATTCTACTTTGGAACAAGCACAGCTTGAGTTGACATGCAAGGTTCAAAATATACAGTCGGATTTAGAGATTTAGCAAGCATCACAGGGATAAAACATTTTGACTTAGACTTTATTATCAAGGGGAAATTTCTTTCCACAGACCGGGCCACTGGACTCCTATCACTAAGTAGGCAGTGTTGCACTGAACACGTGTCACAACATAGCACTACACAGAACATTGTCTACCAACCATTTTAAGCTGTGTAAGTAAGTCAATTAAGGGCCACATGATAGGATGTTTTACGTTTTTACTATTCTATTCTACAGTCATTTAGCAGATGCTTTTAGTGACTTATTTCTGAGTGTCCTAGTGATGCCAACAGTGGAGGCGAAGAGACTTCCCCAAGGACACAACAATAGTTGACTGCAGGAGCCAATAACCCACAGGTCATTAGATCTTTAGATGACCTGCTCTAACACGTGAGACACCGTCGCCTTTCACCTGGTGAAGTTAATTGAACAGTTATTAAATGTTCCCATGGTTTGGATATTTAAAAGTCACATTTACATATATAAAAGAAATAGTGTTTCAAGTTTTAAAAAATTCATGCTGATAAAAAGGGAATTTCAATGCCAGAAACTGAAATTTGTGAGGAAATATAAAGCAGGAATTTGACACATTTTAAGGCGGCATGTTTGCATTTAATTTTAAATTGAAGGTATTAATTTCTGTATTCCAGTTGGACATATTACTCCCCCCCCCCCCCAAAAAAAAAACATGTTCAAACTATGTTCAAAGGTAAATCCTGCTCAAATCCCAACTATAGTCAGTAACAAATGATGAATAGTAGGATAACTATATATGCTTCCTACTTTTGGGTATTTACTGAGCCTTTCTGCTTTAGATTTGGCCCCTCTATGGCCCCTGACCTGATCCAAATTCACCATTGATATGCTCCACTTGAAGGCAAGAAATATTGCTGTTTTGTTACATATTTTTTCACTGTTTAAATCAATACAGTCAAACTGTCCACAGGCCATAATCATTTTATCATTTGAAAACGGACAGTATCAGGAGCTGCTGTAAACTGAAATGATCTTAGATATAAACATGAGATATTTCTTTGTGTGAGCAGTCCTTCACACTTGATGTATGTTCAATCAGTCACACTTACAGAGTGAATGAAGGTGAAGATATGTTAATGTCAGACACTTTCCCCTGACCAAGTCTCTTTCCTTCCAGTCAAATACAAATTCCAATATGTAATTGTCATCCATCTAGTGTGGTTGGTTGACCCACCTTGCCAAAGAACATGTAGCACCAACCATTCACAAATTGTCATTTAAGGAAAGTGAAATCCAACTTTTCTCATCTTATTGGGGTATGCAAATCTTTGAAATGAAAGAAGCTTAAAGTGAGATGAGGGTTGTACTAATTTGCAAATTTCAAACAAAGCTGAACTTTCAGAAGGAAATGTTGTTCAAACAGAACATTTCAGTTATGTAGTGACAAGAGGTTTGTTTGTTTTTATTTAGATCCACCATTAGCTCCTGACATAGCAGCAGCTATTCTTCATGGGGTGTTGCAACAGTCTGTTATGACCCAAGTAAATTAAATTTCATATTGTAAATCACACCTTGCTGATAAACAACCTGTAGATTTTCTTACATTTATAACAACAAAAACTGCTTTTCCTCTGTTTTTAAGCAAAAAAACTAACAGACATTTGAGAATGAGAAATCTTTCAGTCTAACATTCCTATTTTCACTTTGTGAACTACTCACTCTTCTGCCATCTGTAGAGTAAAGTTTCAGCACTGGAAACTGCAGGATCTGAGACAGGTAATCCAGCAAAGCATCAAAAGTTGGTGCTGTTCTTCGCTGCAACACAATTGTACGTTTCACAGTGGGATCCCTGTTCTTGATGACCACAAGCTTCTTTGGTGTCCGCACTGCCACCCTGTCAGTGACTTTTGCCGGTCTGTTGGTTACATCATTCTCTCTGATAAACTGACCAGGTCTGAGTCTTTGACGTCTTCGCCGCCCTGCGCTGAGTGGTCTGGTGGTGTTCCAAGGTACCTGCCTACGGTTTACTTCATCAAGGTTTAGGGGTTTCACTCGTTTCTGATCAGAGCACACATAAGCTCCCCCATCCTGCAAGTCATCTAAAGCTTTCACAAGGTGTGTTCCTTGAGGTGTGGAGATGGTCCTAACTCCAAAAGGTAGAGGCACTTTCTTGGATAGAGCATCCAGCAGAGCGTCAAATGTCTTGAAGGTGCGAGCAGTGATAATCATACGATGCCCACTGAATTTATAATCACCACTTTTATAGAAGCATACTCTCTTAGAAGCTGAAGGATCAGAAGTGGGCTCCAGGGGCCGGGAGGGGAATGTCTGCCCACTGCCAGAGGACATCCCCTGGGCTGGGGGGTCCTGGACAGGTGTGGTGCTCATATTTTGTGGAGGTGGCTGTAGAGAAAAGCATTAAAGATTAAGATAATTCAGATAGAGTTGCAGCTAAAGTTGTGTGAATATGAATCTTCCTTCCAAGTAAGCTTGTACATGAATCGGACCAGAGCTGACTCAAGTCTGTCCTGTTTTTTAATCATTAGATGGGAACATTTGCAAACAACAACAAACAATGGAACACAAATTAAATTCTGCCATGAAGCATCTTTCCATAAGGCAGTAAAACACTTTCCTTTGTACAAATAACATTTGTTACAGGATATATTGTTCAATATTTTGGTGAATAAATAAATAAATAAGCTATAAACAGACTTTGCACAATTCTGCTGACATGCATGGGACTATGAATCAGATCAATCGGGCTGAACCATTGCTGCAGAAAAGCCCTAAACACATTTTGAGATGTCTCAAGACTTTGACTTAAATATTCAGTTCTTGATAAGTAATGACTGTTTCCATTTCCACTATTTTTCCGCCAATGTCTCAAATTTAGGACTTTTGCTTCATGTATAAAGAGTAAAAAAACGAGGGGAACATGAAGAAATGCTACATTTCAAGGTGTGAATTACCAAATAAATACTCGTCAGTATATTAAAAAATTATAAAAATAACATCATGATCTACACCTTAACACAAACATACAGATACTTCAGCAGTTTAAACAAACGTGAATATCACAGTAAACTTCATGTAGTAAAGCTAACACCAAGTCTAAGTGAAAGGGACAGGCCTTACCAAGCATGCAAGAAAGACTAATTATACCCTGCAGGTAGCAAAACAAATAACTGAATAAAGCAAACATATGAAATGAACTGATGAACAAAGCTTACCGTAAAGTCTGCATTTCCGTTTAAATATAAAAGCAAAAACAACACAAAGAGTGCCTCTGTGGGTCCTGCGAGCTCTGGTCAAAGCCTCTCAGGAGCGTTCGAGGGCTATTTTTGGACATGCAACATCACGGCCAATTTGCTTAATCTTTGCTAATACTTGATCAGCACATAAGGTAAGAGGAAAAAAAGAATACAATGAAAATTATTAGCACTAGATTGGAAACATACATATTCTAATTTTACCAGAATTTCAAGAAGTTGATACTTTCATGTTTTCCCCAAGATGAACAGCAATATTTTTCTTCCCTTAAAACCAATAGACTTGCATGGTTGCCTTTAGATTGTGTTGAAAACCTCAACTTTGAAAATAAGTCCGACGTTTTTTGGATTTTATTAATTTGTTTATTTTTGCACAACATGATGATCAATTCCTCTGTTAATTTGCACCATAAGACAAGAAGAAACAATGAGTGTAGATAAAAAGCTAAGTGCACACTATAATTAGCATTTCAGGGGAAGAATACATTAAACTAAATTAAATGTCTATCCTATAGAAGACTGATGAACATTTACTTTTCCCAACGGATACCACAGGTGGCTCAGACTATTTCGACTTGAGGCAGCTTGCTTAATCAGATTTGCGAGGTCTTTGCCTAATAGGGATTAGTTTAAAGATTTTGCGCACTTGCTGACAGCACGAGGCAGAATAAGGTCTTTAGAAAGCACTTTTACCTCACAGCAGGCATTATCAAATCCACCAACAGACCTCAGAACTCACATCAGTGTTTGGACGCGTTACATTTCATGCTGCATATCAGTAGGACATATTCAGAACCAACTACTGAAAAAAACAGATTTGTAATAAATGTTAATATTGGCCCCTGAAATGGTGTGAGTGCTCTGTCACTGTTCCACCACGTGTACCACTTCTCAACTGGCCCTGACTGAGTTAAAGCTAACGCTTTCCACTGACATGTGCCACAGACCCAGGCAAGTAGGTCCTGGCTGGTGGGCATGGTGGTCACGGTCATAGACATTAGAATAGACGCCGCATTGGTACTGTGTCAAGAATTTCGGCCGCCATCTTGGTCCGGTCAGAGCATCGCCTACTACTTGAGCAGCAGCAGGAAGTTAACAGAGCATGGTGCCGGATATTCCTGTTCAAAACGGCGGACCATGGAAGATAGAGCACGGGGAATTCTTTTTCACAAGTTAAACTGGACATATGGGTTGTCTTTTGTGAATAGATTATTACTGTATTGTTGTAATGACCACCAGTTGTAGCCAGCTAGCTAGGCTACATTTAGTGCTGATGCTCATCTGGCTATGAACTGAGACTTATAAATCCCATGATGATACTGAATTAGATTACAATAAAAAGACATGAAACACATTTCAACAGATTTTACACAGGTGATATAAATTCACATTTAATTCACCAGCAGGTGAATTGATAACTTTCAAACAAGCTCATTCAGTTCAGATATGTATCATAGTAGGAGTTTTGTCTAAGAAAGGCATGGCAAGTTTATTTGTATAGCACATTTTCAGGTTCAAGACAATTCAAAATCCTTTACATGAAACACTAAAAGCAAAAATGCAAGAAAAAGCACAATAAAATAATTTACACAAAATCATTAAAAAGATTAAAAGCAAGGCAAGTTTAAATATACTGTGCAGATTTCAGTCATAGATGCTTGAGAAAAGGAACCTTTTTAAACCTGGACTTAAAAGTTTCTACATTTGGTGAGATTTTAATCTCTACTGGCAGTTTGTTCCATTTGTTTGCAGCATAGCAGCTGAAATCTGATTCTCCATGTTAGGTTTTGACTCTGGTCTGGACTAGTTGACCTGAGTCTTTGGATCTAAGAGCTCTGGCAGGTTCATATTCTCTGAACATATCACTGATGTATTCTGGGCCTAAACTGTTCTGGAATTTACATCAATTAGAAAAGCTTTAAAATCTATTCTCTGACTGACTGGAAGCCAGTGTAAAGACTTTAAAACTGGTGTGATGTTTTCAGATCTCCTAGTCCTGGTTAAAACTCTGGCAGCAGAAATCCTGATGAATACAGATGAAGTTAAAATTAAGGACAAGACACAAAAAAAAAAACTCATGTAAACCAATGAAGGCGGAACCAAAATAAGAAAAGTGGAATCTTGTGATAGACTGGAGCCAGTTAATGTTCTTCTAGACCATATTTTTGATATCAAGTTCTGGGTGGCAAGGAACCTCTTGCTGCAGTGGCAAGGAATTTTGTCCCCCATTCCTCATCTAGCTGAGGAACAGTAATGAGATCAATACCTTTGTGGGGCAAAATTACAGTGCTCCCATTTAGTGTTGAATCCTTGAAAAAAAAAATAGAAAAAGCACTTTTAAAGGATAAAATTTGTACTCAAATGTAATTCATTGTTTGAAATGGTAAATGTTCATTTTGTTTTTAAGTTAATGTTTAAGGCAAGAGCTTATGATGCCTTCTGTATTTTGGTATATCAAAGAGGTTTAAACACATGCAAAACCTTTACAGATTTAATACCAGTGTTAAACCTCATGTAGAATTTTTTTGAAGAATTTTTTTCCAGTATCAATTAAGTTAATGTTGTTTTTTAAACATAGTTGTATTTAATTGTTTAGGCTTAATTTGAAAAATTACTTTATAAAAATAATTGCATTTGAGTTGGTCCCAATGCAATTATTTTGGTTACCTCCCTTGCACCCAGTATGTATCAATGTAGGTGCTGTGTGAATGGGTATGAATGGGTGAATGTGATATGTCATGTAAAGCGCTTTGAGTGGTCAGTGACTAGAAAAGCGCTATACAAGTACAGTCCATTTACCATTTAGCATTTAAGATCATTTTAAACCTACTCTGAATTTGTAGTGCCCAATTTTAACATTCAGACTATACAGGACTTGGTGTTTATATAGACAAATTTGTCAGCAACAATTGGTGAGACTCAATTTCAGTCCCCATTTGTCTAAATGATTTAAGGATTGAAGGTTTTTTATGCTCAACTGTCATTAGCTCTACCAAACTACCAGTATCATGGAACAAAAAACAACTAAACCAAATTCTAAAAACTTGTCACATTACACTGTAAAAAGCAACCTATAGAATTTACCCAATAAATCTGAGGTAACAATTTGCAGCCACTTTTTTTGGGTAGATTTAATTCCCTATTTTGAGTAGAAAATGACTGAACAGAGAGGGTATCAAATACTTAAATAAATTGGGTTATA